>JAAEAF010002960.1:0-26158 GCA_011037195.1 Triatoma infestans
ATGTAGTACCTAAATATGAATGTATTAACTGTATTAAACATAACAACTATTCTAAAGCAGTTTTGAAATATAACCCTAAACATTCTTCTGTTAGTAAACAATGCCAATGTTACATCGATAGAATCACTGCACTTAGTAAGAATATCGATTATGGTAACTAGTAATCAGGGGTACAAACATAAGGTTATGAAAAATATGAAAACTAATAAAACAGAATTAACTTGCTTACAAATTAACTTAAGGAGATCAAGAGCTGCTACTAGTAACTTATTAGAATTAATTGTTAATACTAAATTAGACCTAATATTTATACAAGAACCATATTGTGTTAATAATAAAATCGTAGGTTTTCCTAATAACATGAAACTTTATTTTAATGGAGAAAACAGAAAAAGAGCAGCTGTCTTAGTGAACAATAAAAATATTGATTCAATATTATTCTCAAACTTATCAAATGAAGATACAGTTGTAATTGAAATTGTATTTAACGATTTACACTTTATTGCAGTTTCTATGTATTTAGATTATAATCGTGATCTGAAAGTAGGTTTTAATACAATAACTGATACTATTCATGCTTTTAGAAATAGAAAACTTATAATTTGCATGGATTCTAATTCTAGATCTGAAGTCTGGTTTGATAATATTACCAATCAAAGGGGATTTGAACTCGATTCATTCCTCTCCTCCAAAAACTTATTCGTGATGAATGAAGAAACAGAACTTAATACGTTTCAAACAAGTAGAGGAGCTAGCAATATATATTTAACTATTACTAATTATTCTATGATGCCTTATATCAATAATTGGACTATAAGTATGGAAGATAGTCTCTCTGATCATAATTATATAACTTTTAACATTGGAAATTCAAATCATCAAAATTTAAATAAAAACAGTGTAATGATGTGGGAGAAATTGTGTTGGCTGCCGCTAGAGGGCAGAGACAGAGAGGTTATAGAGACAGTCAGGTTAGTTTTCCAAAGTGTGTGTAAGTTGTAAGAGGTTTTCCTGTTGTTAACATTAAAAGTTGATTACTATTATATAGTCGTTTATAATTAATTACTTTAAAAGAAAGATAGGTCTTGTGTTGTATATTTTGTATAATTACATTAAAGTGAAACAATCACTTGTACAAGAGAATAAATAAAATAACTTTATTCTTAGACAAGACTTGTTGGTTATGTCCCAATATTAATACAACAGTAACATTTTTAGATATCAGACCAAAACTGCAAATTGGGACGTTTTTAAAAATGAGTTAATTAAAAATCTATCTACTATTATTGGAAAGGAAAACACATTTGATTTTTCATCGCCTACTAACCTTGACAAAAGATTAAGTGAATATGTACAAAATAACGTCGATTTGAATGCCTTCGTCTCGCAATTTCAAAACGTTCTTACCCAGACTTGTGATAAATCATTAGTCAAATTTGGTAATAAAAAATATATCAATAAGAAATCTGTACCCTGGTGGAATAATGAACTAAGTGAGCAGAGGAAACTAGTGAATAGAAAAAGAAGGAAATATCAGAGAACTTATAAAGATCAGCAATTAAGGGAAGAAAGGAAAAGAGACTATTACCACTGCAGAAAGCTGTATTCTGATACATTAATTAAATGCAAAATGGATTCTTGGAGGGAATATTGTAATCTTACTAATAAGGCACAACCCTGGAATTACATATACAAAGCTGCTGCAGGTAAGTTGAAGAGCTCAGAGATCTTGACAAGTCTTAAAAAAGATGACGGTGAGTTTACAACCAATCTACAAGAAACTCTAGAATTGATGATGGATAAATTTGTTCCCTTTGATAGTACAGACGATGATGAAGACACACATGAGCAGATTAGACGTGTTTTTGAAGAGCCTCTTCTCACAAAAAACGATATTCCATTTACTGAGGACGAAGTCTTAAATGTTGTTGAAATTATGAACCCTAACAAAGCTCCTGGAAGAGATGGTTTTAATAGTGAAATATTTCTGAATATATGTCGGATTTTTCCCTTATTTATTACCTCACTGTTCAATGAATGTCTAAATAGAGGAGTTTTCCCCAATACTTGGAAAGTAGCTAGGATAATTCCTATTGTGAAACCAGGCAAAGTTTCATTGGAAGATTGTTCTAAATTTAGACCTATAAGTTTATTACCGATTGGAGGAAAGATTTTAGAAAAATTGATAATAAATAGAATTATGCACTACGTATTTAGCAAACAAATGATCAGTTGTAATCAGTATGGCTTTATTCCGCAGCGTAATGCCACCGATGCAATCATGGAGGCCAAAGAGTTTATATCAAATAGAATTGAAAGAAAAGAGGATGTCATCCTTATATCATTAGACGTGCAGGGAGCATTTGATGCGGCTTGGTGGCCTGCAATACTGAACCAGTTGCGAATATTTGAATGTCCATTGAACTTATATAGTATAACAAAAAATTATTTCACTGAAAGATATGGAATTATAGAATGCAATACATTTTCAGTAACTAGAAAATATACTAAAGGCTGCCCTCAAGGGTCCTGCTGCGGCCCTGGATTTTGGATACTACTATACGATTCGCTACTGAAATTGCAGTTCTCTTCAAATATAAAACTAATAGCATTTGCAGATGATTGTTGGTCCTTATAAGTGCGAAATCGGCTAAGGAGATAGAAATGATGGCTAACTCGACTATGTATGAAGTGCACTGCTGGGCTGGAAGGAATAAAATATCCTTTAATCCATCAAAGTCAAAAGTACTGCATATCAGCAGGAAGAGGGCTCATGAAAATATTCAGTTTTCTTAAACCATGAGAGACTGGAGTTATTATCAGAGTTGAAATATTTAGGCATTTTATTTGACAAAAAGTTCAACTGGAACGCTCATGTTCATTATGTAACTTCAAGATGTTCACAACTTGTTCATCGACTTTCAAGAACTGCAATAAAAGAACCTCTCAAGAACGATCGACTTTCAAGAACTTATTGGGGAATAAAAAGTGAAGCGCTTAAAATTATTTATACAGGAGCAACTTTACCACTTCTTTTGTATGCAATTCCCGCATGGAGCCAGGCCCTTGAAGTTAAGTACAATCGCAAAAAACTGCGTACTCTTCAAAGATTAATGGCTATAAGAATAATTAAAGGTTACAAAACAATTTCTTATGAAGCCGCATGCGTAATTGCAGATTTAGTACCCATATGTTTAAAAGCGATGGAACATGTCAAACTGTACGAACAAATTAAAAATGTAGCCCGCTCTAGGGAAATAGCAATAACAGCGTTTGAGATAGAAGAATCTGTTCCTCATAAAGACTGGCTCCACCCAGCCCTTAATTCTCGGGTAATCACGGATATAGAAGATAACATGTGCGGTCAATATCAGTATATTATCTACACTGATGGAAGTAAGATAGAGGGATCGGTTGCTGTGCCTTTGTGGTATTCAGCTCGGGAGAGGTGTCTGTATTTGAATCAAAATTCAAATTGGCTGAAATGTGCTCGAATAACCAGGCGGAACTATTTGCCATTCTGAGTGCTTTGAAATGGTTACAGGGGCAAAAAGACATTAAGACAAAAACTTCAATCATCAAATCTGACAGCATGGCATAGATATTAAGCTTGAAAAATCCTCTCAAAAAATTATATTCATTGGAAGAAATAAGAACTCATTTGCGAAATTTGAGGCTGGAAGGTTGGACTCTGCACTTAACATGGATAAAAGCTCATTGTGGAATCGAGGGGAATGAGCGAGCAGACGCTCTTGCAAAGGAGGCCGCACTTAGCGCTCTACCTACAGTCTATTCCAGAGCTCCTGTTTCCATGCTAAAATCATTTAATAAGGAAAACTCCTACCTCAAACGGGAAGCGGAATGGAAGGCAACAAAAAATGGAATGGAAACAAAAGAATATTTTCCATGCGTTCGCGACAATATTCGCGAAAACAATTGGCAAGCTATTTTACAATAGACCCTATGCTTACACAGGCTATCAGCGGACATGGGAAAAACTTAGCATATTTGCACAGATTTGGCCTTGTTGAAAGTGCATTGTGCAGCTGCTCAGAAAATGGTCCAATTCAATCTTGGGATCATATTATATTTGACTGTGAGAGATTTCAAAGAGAAAGATCGGACCTGATAAGAACGGCTGTAACCATGGGAGAAGGCTGGCCTCTTGGAAAACAACAGCTGATATCTAAGAAGTTCTGCAAAATATTTGTTCACTTCCTTAACAATATTGTTCTGTAGATAGTAGATAAGTAGGAAGTTTCAACGTGACAGAACCATATCTATTACCGATATGTAAATAAGAAAAAAATCATTTGCTGTTGTTCGGCGAATTTTATTTGTAAATTGCATTTGACGAATTTTGTATATAATTTCAATATTCTCTTATATTTCTATTAATATTATAATTAAATATAATTTTTTTGTTTTTTTTTATGTCCAGTTTATATATATATATAATTGTTATATAGTCTGTTTAATAACTGTTTAATGTTTAAATGTGTAATTGTTTAAAGTCTGTATTAGAACGATTATTTAATATTTATTATGATTATCTGTGTAAACATAAATTATTTGTATTTGTATAAAAAAAAATTAAAAATAAAAATTAATAAAAAAAAAATAATACATACATACATACATACATACCTTACACAACATACCCCACTAATACTTACCACATGACATACATACATACCTACATACATACATACCTACATACATACATACATACATACATACATACATACATACATACATACATACATACATACATACATACATACATACATACATACATACATACATACATACATACATACATACATACATACATACATACATACATCCATACATACATACATACATACATACATACATACATACATACATACATACATACATACATACATACATACATACATACATACATACATACATACATACATACATACATACATACATACATACATACATACATACATACAGACATACATACATACATACATACATACATACATACATACATACATACATACATACATACATACATACATACATACATACATACATACATACATACATACATACATACATACATACATACATACATACATACATACATACATGCATACATACATACATACATACATACATACATACTTACATACATACATACATACATACAATACATACATACATACAATACATACATACATACAATACATACATACATACAATACATACATACATACAATACATACATACATACAATACATACATACATACAATACATACATACATACAACATACATACATACAATACATACATACATACAATACATACATACATACATACATACATACATACATACATACATACATACATACATACATACATACCATACATACATACATACACACATACACACATACAAAAACTTTAAAATTATATACTTTTCAAAAAACTATAAAATTTATTCTTTTGGCGAAAACAAAAAAAAGAGCTGCGATTGTTGTGAACAATTTTCTAGACCCTATTTTGGTTACACAGCGTTCTAGTGAGGACACAATTTTAATTGAATTAAATCTGTGTGGCACAAAGATTTATTTGGCTAGTCTGTATCTTGCCAAATTACACGACATTGAGGAAAGCTTCAAGAATCTAAATGATATACTGAGATTGACAAAAAATTCCAAACTTATTATAGCTGCCGATACAAACGCCAGATCGCGCAGTTGGTTCGACTTAATTACTGAAGCTAGAGGTTTAAAATTAGAGGCTTATGTTTCAGAAAAATGTCTACATATCGTAAACGAAAAATCAAATCAATTTACCTTCCAGAACAGCAGAGGAAGCAGTAATATAGACCTCACAATAATAAATTCCTCAGCCCTTAAGCATGTAAGAAACTGGCATATATCTCCAGAAGAGAGTTCTTCTGACCATAACACTATTCAGTTTAACATCAGTATCGATAACTGTCCTCCGAGTGAATTTGTTCCTCATCTTCGATATAAAATTAAAAACAACGACATGAAAGCAAACTTAGTAAAACAACAACTCACAAATATTACTAAACTGCTGAATAATCCCACTCCCACTGATTATATCCCTGCAAAAGCAGATTTTTTTCTTTCAAAATTTATCAAAAACTCGGACCTCAACATTTTTACGATAGAGCTCACCAAACTAATAATATTATCTTGTGAGAACACATTGGGCTCTAAGAGGTTTAAAGTAAAACAAGAAGATCGGTTCACTGGTGGAATGATGAGCTAACAAATTTAAGGAAATCCTGTAATAGACTTAAACGCTTTTATAAAAGGACTTACAGTAACCAAGAACTAAGAAAAACCAGGAAATCGGAATATTTTGAAGTGAAAAAGATATATACTAGTAAGCTGAGAGAAGCAAAAAAAATTATCTTGGGTTCAATTTTTAGTAAGCCTCTAGCTTTCGAAGTGTACACATCGTTTTTATAAACATCTTATTATTATTTATTTAAAGTTACTAGCAGTTAGTGGTTTTCTTTTCTGTTTTGAAGTGTTTAAGTTGTTTTCTCAAATTTTCATTCCTTTTTTTCTTTTTTCTTTTTTTTTCTTTTTGTCCCCTGCTTTATTGCAATTAAACTATTATTTCGATTAAATTAAATACGCGAATTGAAGATAAGGTAGTGTTATGTGTACGCTGTCTGTTTGTAGTGGTCAAATTCCAAATAGAACATAATAGTGAATAGTACAACCGCGCGTGGCGTACGTACGCCAGCAGGCGTGCGTACACATTTGTTTCCCTGCTACTTGTATTTAAATACTTTATCTTTATAGAAATATCAACATTTTTTTAAATTCTAATTGACTCGGTTGTTTCATGACATGAACGCTAGTGAAACATCAGGTGACGAATCTGTGTCATCGAAAATAAGTTCAAATAAAAGAACTGATGCCCAGGCAGATTTATCTCCGAAAAAAAAAGGAAAAAAAGCGAAAAAGAAAATGAGCCAAAATTTGCCGCCACCCCCCCGTAACAAGACAACAAACCGCAAATAAACAAAACAACTCTACAGCGGGAACATTAAACATGTTCACGATGCCAGAAATGGCTTCTCCGAGTGTTCAACAACAACAACCTCCTCAACAACAGCAACAATCACTTCAACATCAACCATCAGTGCGATACGTGTCGGACTTTGCGACACCCAATAGATACAGCATACTGCCAGAGGTAAGCGATGAAAATATTAATCACAAACCTCCGCCAATATATATATACAAAATAAATAATTATATTCAATTAAAAAATGATCTGAAGATCATAGTTGGTAATGACGATTTCTCTTGTAAATCTCGTTCAACTAACATATTAGTTTCCACAACCACCATAGAATCTTACCGAAATGTTTTGCATTTTCTTCAAGAAAGAAATGTAGAGTACCATACGTATCAATTGAAACAAGATAAGGCACTGAGAGTGATACTCAGAAATTTACATCATAGCATACCTCCAAGTGAAATAATGACAGAATTGAAAGATTTAGGGTATAATGTGAGAAATGTAATTAACATTAGACATCCAGTGGAAAAAACTCCTTTACCATTATTTTATATAGACCTTGAACAAGATGGTAAAAGCAAAGAAATTTTCAACTTAAAAAAATTGTTGTACACTATCATCAAGGTTGAGGAACCGTATAAAACGCGTGAAATTGTGCAATGCAAGCGTTGCCAACAGTATGGACATACAAGGAGCTATTGCAATGTAGCTCCTAGATGTGTAAAATGCGCAGGACCTCATTTGTGGGAAAACTGCAATAAATCCAATAGGGACAATCCCGCCAAATGCGCTCTTTGTCTTGGCGATCACCCCGCTAATTATCGTGGATGTATGACGCATAAGGAGCTCCAACGTCTCCGTCGAGAAAGTGAGATAGCTAGAGGACAACTTACCTCTGTTAAGTCACAACAACCTTTGCCACCACAACCCAACGAGTTTCCTCTTCTCGGAGAAGCCGGCCGACATCTACGAAGGCGCCCTGCCCGTTACAACCAACAGCATCTGCAGAACAAACCTCAGCAATATCACCCACAGGCACTACAGACTCCACGTCCAACTTCTCAAGCCAGAGGAGCACCAATGTACTCTGAGGTCGCGAGGACAGCTGCTTCTCCACCGTCTTCTGACCTCACTACCCTATTCAACTCCTTCTTTCAAAAATTTGAGTCACTCCTTACACCACTATTTAACCTACTAAACACATTAGTTTGTCAGCTCCTTCCCAGACTTACCCCATAAATCCCGCAACTCTAAACTCATTAACAATTCTGCTCTGGAATGCGAATGGTTTGAACCCCCACAGGAACGAACTTGACACACTTTTACACGACCGACGAATTGACATAGCACTCATAACCGAAACTCACTTCACAAGTCGATCACATTTTTACATAAAAGACTACAGAACGTACAAGACTGACCACCCTGATGATACAGCCCATGGTGGGGCGGCAATCCTTGTTCGTAATTCCTTACCTCATCACCTCCTACCGCCTGCCTCCAGCGACTACCTTCAATCCACTGCTATATCCTTATCCCATCCAAACCAGTTTAATTTGGCAGCTGTATACTGCCCACCAAATAAACCCATACCTCAACAACAATTAATATCCTTCTTCAGTACCCTTGGTCCCAGATTCCTGGTTGGTGGTGACTTCAACGCCAAACATCAACAATGGGGATGTCGCGCGACAAACCCACGTGGGCAAACATTCCTAAGTGTCCTGACATCACAAAACTATAGCTTTATCTCCCCTAATCAGCCCACTTACTGGCCTACATCCATTTCCAAACTCCCTGATATCCTTGATTTTTTCATAACCTCTCAGATATTCCATTACTTTGAAATCTCTACTCTATCTGACCTCTCCTCAGACCACAGTCCTGTTCTCCCTGTTCTCTAGATACCCACCCTTTTCCCGTCTTCTCTAAACCAAGCCTCATAACTGGAAAAGTCGACTGGAACAAATTTCAGTCCATACTTGAAGAAAAAATAACAAATAGACTCTGCTGTACATTTTATCACTTCCTCCATTCAGGACGCGGTCTGGCAATCCACATCTCACTCAACAGCACCAAAACACCAACCTCGTACGGCTAGCATTCCATCTCGAATACGTATGCTTATCATGGAAAAGAGAAGAGCTCGAGTCAAATGGCAGCGTACTCGCTATCCTTCAGACAAGAGAACATGGAACAGACTGACTCACGAACTCAAAACTGAACTTAAGCTACTGAAAGAAGAACAATTCCGTGACTACACCGAATCACTTACAACAGAAGACAAGTCACTTTGGACCGCCACAAAAAAAATCCTCTCTTATAAATCCGTTCCTTCACCCTTGCGCCGCGATGACGGTTCTTGGGCCTCGTCTGATGACGATAAAGCTTCCTTGTTCGCCTCCTACCTATCCACAATTTTCACTCCCCATCCAGATTTGGACGATCCCCAGCTGCATCGAAACATAATGCAAGAACTTGATACTCCACTACCGTTGACACTCCCCCCTAAACCATTCACTCCCTCAGACGTCCAGTTCATCATAAAACATCTCCCCACAAAGAAAGCACCTGGTTTCGACCTCATTACCCCAAACATCCTTCGCCAACTTCCCCGAAAAGCTATAGTATTCCTTACAACCATTTATAATTCCGTTCTTCGAACCACTTATTTCCCCATTCAGTGGAAATATTCAATAATAAGACCAATCCCTAAACCCAAAAAGCCTCAGCATCTTCCAACTTCCTACCGACCCATAAGTCTCCTGCCAGTACTTGGAAAAATCCTCGAAAAGCTTCTTCTGAAACAAATTAATCCCATTCTTGAGTCTTCCAATACAATCCCTGATCATCAGTTTGGATTTAGACCTCAACATTCAACCATACAGCAATGTCACCGCGTTGTAGACACCATTTCTTCCTCCCTTGAGAGAAAAGAATGCTGCTCGGGGGTCTTTCTTGATTTGAAGCAAGCCTTCGATCGAGTTTGGCACCTGGGACTGCTCTGGAAACTCAAGGGCATCCTACCATTTACGTATTACCTTATATTTAGATCCTATCTATCCGATCGGTACTTCCAGGTATCTGTCGGAACTTCCCTTTCTCCATTCCACTGCGCTCAGGCAGGTGTGCCTCAGGGCAGTATCCTTGGCCCAATTCTTTATACAGTATACACTGCCGATATTCCAACTGATCCAGTCACAGTAATCACCACCTATGCAGATGATACTGCAATCCTCTCCCCTAATCCTGATCCCGTTAAATCTCACCGTACCTACAGAATCATCTGCTAGAACTTGAAAAATGGTTCAAAAAATGGCGAATTAAATTGAACGAAAACAAGTGCCAGCATGTCATTTTCACTCTTCGCAGAATAACTCCTCCTCCTTTATATTATAACCAAACTCCAATCCCAACTGCAGATGTCGTCCGCTACCTTGGGCTGTACATCGATAAAAAATTGAGTGGAACCCTCATACACGACTGAAGAGACAAGAACTAACTACACGCTACAGACTCCTTAAAAGACTCCTTGACAACAGATCAAGCCTTTCACTAACTAACAAACGACTCATATATACATCACTTTTGAAACCCATTTGGACCTACGGAATTGAACTGTGGGTTCAGCCAAACGCTCTAACATCCAACGAATCCAATCCCAACAAGCAAAAATCCTTAGAACCATAGTGAACGCTCCCTATTACGTATCCAACAGAACAATCCACAACGACCTTAATATCCCTTTCCTTGCAGATGTCACCAAATCCAAATATAAGAAATTTCATGAACCTCTGTCCCTACATCATAATCCCCTCGTCCGCCGTCTCTCTTCCCTCATTCACCCTGATAATCCACCTAGACGCTTGAGGCGTAGGTGGCCTCGCGACCTCTTATCCAGTCACCCGAGTACAAACTAAATTCGAGGAGTGCTACCGCTGGGTAGCTTCTCCACTCTATATTTTATTCTATTTTTTTGTTTTTGTATTTTTTTTTTGTTTTGTTTTGATTTTTATTCTATTTTTCTCCCCTATTTACCAATGGCAAAATCATGCCGATGTAAATTTCAAAATAGATAAAAAAAAAAAAAAAAAAAAAAAAAAAAAAAAGGGTTCAATTTTGCAATAGTACCAACTCAAGCAATCCATGGAACTCTCTTTATAAATTCGCAGCTGGAAAACTGAAACCTAAAGCAGTTCTTCAGACACTTCTTAAAGGAGATGGCACTCAAACGTCCACCATGTTGGAGACGCTTCAACTTCTACTGGGCAAGTTTTGTCCGAACGACAATTCACAAGAAGATAGCAAAGAAGACTCATTAAAGAGAAGTTTGGGACTGCAAACTATACATACAGATAACGATGCACCGTTTACTACGCTAGAAATCGTGAATACTTTGAAATCCATAGATTCGAAAAAATGTCCTGGAGAAGATGGCCTGACTAGCGAAATACTTCTGCTAGTTCTAGAATTATTTCCTTTGTCCTTCACAACATTGTACAACGAGTGTTTGAGGATAGGCATTTTTCCAAATATATGGAAGAAAGCGGGAGTCATTCCAATTGTAAAACCAGGGAAGGAAAATCAAACTGACCCAGCAAAATATCGACCTATTTCTTTGCTACCTGTTGCTGGCAAACTACTCGAAAAGCTACTCATTAGCAGAATTCTATTCTATTTTGAATCTAAGAGTCTTCTTAGTAACAATCAATTTGGTTTCAGGGCCCAGACAGGTAATACGCATTGCCTCTTACATGTAAAGGAATTCATAAATAGGCATCTTCGGAAGAAAAATGATGTACTTCTAATTTCACTCGATGTCAAGGGAGCCTTTGACTCTGCATGGTGGCCAGAAATTCTATATCAATTACGAAATTACAATTGCCCAAAAAATTTATACATATTGACACAGGACTACTTTAGAAATCGCTTTTCTAAAATAAAAAATGGAAATTTAACTCTGAAGCGTAGCAACTCTGGATGTCCACAGGGATCTAGTTGCGGTCCAGGGTATTGGATAATTATGTATAATCAAATCCTAAAACTTGCATACCAAGAAACGTTGAACCAGTCGCGTATGCAGATGACTTGCTTATCATGGTTGCGGGGAAAAATGTTCAAATTATCGAACAGAAAGGAGCTCTCGCCCTAATGCAAGTATCAGAATGCTCGAAACAATCCAAAATCAGCTTCAACTCTTCTAAAAGTTCATGTTTGCATATAACGAGGAAAAGGAATCGGACAGAACCGAAGGTTTATCTCAATAATAGCTTAATTAAATGCACCCCACAGCTGAAATTTCTTTGATAGTAAATATAGTTGGTCTTGCCAGGTAGAAAAAGTATGTGAAAGGGTTATAAAATTAACAAATGTTCTGAGCAAGATTGCTCGACTTCATTGGGGATTTCAGCATGATGCCTTGAAAATCATCTATTCAGGCGCTATAGTTCCAGTACTAACCTATGGTAGCGTAGTGTGGCAAGAGGCATTAAACTTGACAAAGTACAGGAAGAAATTAAGATCCGTGCACAGGCTAGTGCTTATCGGAATAATCAGGGGATATAGGACCATATCCTATGAGGCGGCCTGCGTAATTGGTGATATTATGCCCATAGAGCTGACGGTGAAGCTATCATCAGATATATTCCAGGCCAAATACTTTCCAACACTTCTAAACGTCGAATTACCAATTAGTAAAACAATTGGATCCATCCTGCTAGAAATGTGTTGCTCAGTGATCAAACCTTTTCTGACAACTTTGACTACACCTACTCTATATATACAGACGGAAGTAAGCGTGATGACAGCGTTGGAAGTGCATGGGTTATATTCCAAAAGATATTTTAAAAGCTTCTCAAAATTACAAACTTGCACCTGACTGCTCTAGCAATCAAGCAGAAGCTTTCGCGATCTTATGTGCCCTGCAAATGCTGACCAACTTGATTACTCAAGAACCAAAAACTGCACTGATTTATACTGATAGCAAGATTACTCTTGACTCACTGAACAACCCAAAAATCCATCAACCACTCATTGAACAAATAAGAGACTTACTGGACCGTTTAATTCATACTGATGGCTGGTTGTTAGGTTTACAGTGAGTGAAGGGACATTCAGGCATTGCTGGTAACTAATTGGTTGACAGACTAGCAAAAGACGGATCAACGAGCTTTCAAACGCCTTCGTACACAAACAAACCACTTTCTCTCGTGACAAAGCAACTGACTGACAAATATGTACACAAGTGGAATAGAGACTGGCAGACGACACAAAACGGATCGCTGACTAAGGAATTCTTTCCGACAGTGGCAAGCAGAGAAAAGATTGGCAAACTACCGGTAACGCATAAATTAACTCAAATCTTGAGCGGACATGGCAGTATGAGATCCTACTTGTATCGATTCCACATCATCGATAGTCCTGACTGCGACTGCATTCAGGGAGGCAGCCAGACAGTTCAACATCTCGTTTATGAATGCACTAAATTAGAAGCTCCTAGAGCGAAGTTGATACGATATGTTGTGCTGCAGGGTGGCAGCTGGCCTGTAGCACTCGGAAGGTTTCTTTCTGCGTATTTGGATGTCTTCCTGAATTTTGTTTCTGGAATTGAATTTTCAGAACTATAAAATTGTGAATTTTATTATTTTATTGTGTATTGAATAAGTATACTAAAGTGAACTACAACTTTTTAGAAATACGAGTACAAAGGTGAATAAAAAATTAACTTAGTAAACTAATTCCAAATTAAAGAGTTAATTTTCACTGTCATCATTTTGTGTGCCATTATATTATTATGTATTTGCTTATTGAATTGTGAGAATGCACATGTATTTAATTAGTTATTAATGCATGTATTATACTTTATGTATGCAGCATGCTGTAATAAACGCTTCCTCTTTAGGGTTACTTTAGAGGAAAAAAAAAATAAATACATACATACACACATACATACATACATACATACAAACCATGCGAAAAATATATTTTTTCGTATTCGGCGAACCTCCAAAACATGTATACCCGTTGAAAACTCAATTTCGGAACTTTTGCAATACGATCGCAATTATGAATTATGATTCTAAAATTATATTGGTAGCGTTCTTATTCGGAGACATTAAAAATATTGCAAATTTGACACTAAAATATGGCATGATCACAATTACTCCTCGCAAAATATTACGAATTTACTTACTTATAACATCTTTATATCATACTTTATAAATCATCTTTAGTTATATTTTACAAAATTTAAAAAAAAACTTTCACAGTTTAGTGTGTGTTAGCGGTTGTTATCTTAATATTAATTAGCTGGACCCAAAGTCTAGACAGTGTCCAAACATCTGAGGTATTTGCAGTAGTGGGAGTAGAGCAACACCAGATAGCTGTTTTAACAACGTTGCACGGTTAACCAACTATCTACAGTCGTCATGACAATGTTTCTGTTTGTATTGTTTTTGCTAGTAACTACCATAGATGGTGACACGCCACAGGTACAACCTCATAAGAAAATAAAACTTAGTGATTCTTATCTAGCTGTCAGTGTACAGGTTAGTTTTTAAGTATTTAATATATTTGCTTGAGATAGAAAATGTTTATACAATAAAATGCTTTGTATCTTTCAATCTTTATCAATGGAAAGAACTTTATGTTTAGGATTTGGTTAAATATCCTTTTTCAATAACAGCAGAATAATTTATCAAATCATTCCAGTAACATAAATGGCTTAGTTGTAACTACATAGATTAAAAAAATAAAAGACCTTGTTGCCAACTTCCAATTACACCATTTTAAAGATTTGGATAATATTGCTTATATTGCATGCCCCGCATGCACTCGTCTCAGCAAAACTGAACTGGTGTAAAAATAGCACTTCAACCTGTTATCAAATAAGTTACTGCATTCGGTATTTAGAAAATGGCGATATTAATTTTGAACGGCAGAGCCCTCTCTAGGTTTATATCTTAATGTAGTGTTCAATCCTCGTTTAAAAAACATCTCACAAACCAATACTGTAATTTCACACATTCTAAAATTCGCAGATCCAATGAACCAATTTTTTTCAAATCTGGAATTGAAACAAAGGTGTTAATATAATGTCAATATGGTATTGATGGTAGAGCTATATATTGTATTGAAAGTAAAAATTCTAGCGTCAAGTTTAACGTGCTACTCACAACCCTCCAGATATCAGTGTTGCTGGGAAAATGTCAGACGCAATTATGTGTAATAGATAGTTTACCAAGTGCAAAGAAAATTGTAAAAAACAAAAATTCATTCAATAAAGTCGCAATTACGGTTAATGGATTTGACCAAAAGCCTATTGGTTTTGATGAGGTAGTGGTCAAATATGTGCTTCCTGCGCTTCTTAGTTTTTGAGACATATTATTCACTTACCACATACACTGAGGCAGACAATTTGCTAAAAACAGTTTTTCAAACTCAGTGGACTTCAAAACATATATTTCAAGTGACATCGCAATTCCTAATATTTGACATGTTCGCAATACTTCCTCTTACAGCAATTAGCAAGTAAAAACAAAACGATTTTTTAAAAAGAACAAAACGACAAAATTCTTCTTTCGCCCCAGCCAACTAATTTTTTAGCTTGTTTAAAAATACAAAACCTTTGGCGCAACTGCCCACGAAGTACCAAGGCTTGCCAGAGGACGCTTTTTATTGAGGGGTTGTGGTAAACACCCGCAGTTCCCTCGGCCGTTAAATTCTGTTATTGTTAACAAGTCAATAAAATATGAATATGACTACTTTTAGCAATTAATGGCGTAAGAACAAACAGGAAGTAGAGGTATGGAGAAGTGGGAAGTCACAGAGATGACGAAACTTAGTTATAATGTATTGCTTAATTTATTATTTCAGGTTTTGAGTCATGTTGAGGATTCATTGAATGATACGACATTATTGCACGGCTACAGACCGATGTACATCTCCGAGTCAAGTGCTGACGATCTTGATGAAGGCAACAATGATTATACAGAAGAGTTTAATGAACTTGATGATCAACTTGTTCAGGAGGAATCACTGTTGATCAGACTGAGAGACATACTAGCGGCGGAAGCCATACTCAAAGGACTGGGTGGATGGCATGGTTTTACAGACAGTGTGCTGTCTGAACTTGTGCACTCCTCTAATACGACGGCAAAAGAACAGGTATGTGCTTTCATTGTGGGACATGTATTGTGTTCAGAACAGACTTGCGAAATTGAGTTTGCACCGGAAATATCATGTTAAGAGGCTTTCAGGCAAAATTTTAGGGTTCGCAAAAAAACGTTAAAGCTTTATGAAGGATTCCGACATCGTTAATTCGAAGTACAAATTTACTGGTAAATAATCTGGTTTGAATCACTCACACCACTTTCTTTTACTCTAATTAATACAAGTTAATCAACAAATTTTCAAGTTATGGCAACGTTACTATGTTTAGTGGGACTGGCCATAAACATGGTGGTGAGGATTTTACTTGTATACCTGAGCGGCCTTATGTGGAGCGCTCTATGTCATAACCGCGAAAGTCGAGAAAATTTAAAATTATACTAACCGATACCCCTCTAAAATCAAATTTTTCAGAAAAATATTTCAAATAAAAGGGATACGTTTCCATGTTGCAGCAACTTTAAAGCAAATCCTTGTAACCGTTTTCCACAAAAATTCCAAAAAACTCAGCAATCTATTCTGCAAAATTGCATTACCGGTTAACCGATTTTCTTCAAATTTGGAATTCTACCAATGTTTCGAATGGTATCAATATTATGCAGGTAGAGTTTTTTCGTAGTCAGAGGACCCCAAAACGATCGCAATTCTTCCTCTTACTGATGGTAATTTGTAAGCGAAAGTAAAGTAATTCTTCCTCTTACTACTGAAATTAATAGTAAGAGAAAGTAAAACTTTTTCGTTTGTTTTCTTCCTCTTACTGAAGGTAATTTGCGAGCTTGTCAAATGTTCGATATCGAGTTTTCACCGGAAGTACACGTTTTCTGGTTCCAGAGTCCGAAAAAGTATTTTTTTAGAAATGAGTATGGTGGTGGCAAACCACTGTGATGGTGCGCATTTGCGCCCGGGCATGTTATATATATATAGCGAAACTTTTAGTATTTTATCGAGAAATAGGTCATTCTATTTAGCTTTTGACTGTCATCATTTCCTTTACATTTAGTCTCAAGGCCTCAATATAGACCCATCATAATTCTGTAATCGCGCTTAATATATATCTTATTTAATTATACCAGTCAAGAATTTCATATTCCGTTCTGTTAAAGAAAAGCGACACAAGGTTTCCATTTATGAAAGTACCATTTCAATGAATGCTATTTGCAATAAGTTTCCCTACCAGTACAGACAGTATTGTACTGCCCTTGCACCGTAATGCTCCGAATACGTTGGTGCGGAAATAAACGGATATGCATTCCATTGCTCACTGTTAGGCAATACAGTTATATTATAAACTTGGGTTTTTTAAAATTTTTCCCAAACCATTTATATAATAAACTTTAGACAATTGTATATATTTACGTTTAGGAGGTTATAGCTGCTAAAGCTGACACTCCTGGAGTCTTGTAAATTTTTTGAATATTTATTGTAAAAAAGCATGATTGATTGATACAATTATATCTATCTTACGACCTTCATTAGTCAAGCAAAAAATGTTAATTAGGAATTCCATTTCAAAACAAAAATCAAGTAATAATATATAATGTCAATATTGAAAAATAATAAAATGATAAAGAGTGAGTGAGAAAGGGGAGGACTTTTTCATTAAATGATGAAAAAGTTGCTCACCAATTATTTTTGTACAAATTGAAATACTGTTAGTAATATAAACAATTGTAATTAACATTTTTAATTATATTGTCAATCAACACTTGACATTAAGAATTGTAATTAACTAAAAATAACAATTAATAATAATACGCAGTAGGTATCTGCATATGTAAATTTAAAGTACACAGTAGAAATGTGTCGCTGACTCCTAGGTCAGCGAAATCAGACGATTTGAAATTTTCAGTTTTGATTTAAATTCTACTTTTACTTAATCTAAATCCTTTTGGCGCAATAGTTCCTGAGAGGCGAACACATGCTATTTTAATCGGGATGAGTAGGCAGCAGCATGCCACCATCATTTATTTACCTTCGTCGATTTGGTTCTGGTCTTCGTTAACAGGTATTAGCCACTAACTGTAGCTTCTCGATTTTACATGCTGTATCAGTAGCATTTGAATCCAGGCCACAATTGAACCGTAGTTTGTCCGCATCCGAAAGCAAGTTCGCGGCGCTTAAGTTTCCTTTTCTAAAAACTGTAAACTTTAGGAGATTATGAAGAAATAGATGTATTGTGTGAAATATTTTGTTGTATAGACCCGAATGTACAACTTAAGACGCCTCTTTTTCATATTTTTAAGATTTTAGGCAATTTTTCAACGATTTTTTTAAACTTAATATTCTTAATAAACATATCTAGAGTTCGATCACTTTTTTTAAAAGATTTTCCTAACAAAAAGTATTTTATTGAGGTTGTGGAGAAGCTTTCATCTTACACTTTTCTCTAAAAGAAAACAAGAAAAATTAAATATCTGATCCGACCCCACCACTCTTATAACAATAAGAACAATTAATGTGTTTCAAAAAAAATGTTAAAAAAAGAAGATAAAAGAAATTGTTAAAACTGATCAAATGCCGCCGACGAACCCAAATAAACGTCTCAAATCAGATTTTCTTATTATTTATATTAAGTCCAATTGAATGCACTCTGCTGGAAACAACTGAAACCTCATAAGAGTTTTTTTACTTTCTCCAACTCCTACTAAGAGAAAGTATTGTAATCGTGCCAAATTATCGATATCGAGTTTTCACCGGAAATATCCGTTTTGAGGTCCCCTGAGTCCAAAAAAGTGGTTTGTAGAAAATGGTCTGTATGTGTGTGTGTGAACAGCATAGCTCAAAAACAAAAATCATAGAAAGTTCAAACTTGATATTCCGTTTAGATATCACCATGGGATTCGACAGGAGGTCATCGGTCAAAATTCCTCAACCGGAAGTAGGTACCACTTAACTAGTTGTTTTTTTTTACTTTTTTGCGATTTCTCAAAAATGGCTTTGACGATTTTCTTGAAACTTGGTTTATATCAACTACACATACAAAAAGCTACAACTTTTATTTGAAAAATTTCTCCGGGAAAATTCATTTAAGGACACTTTTGGGGGGAGGGGTGGGGTAAGGTTCTTATCTAAAGTGCTATTTCACTTTATTATACAATTCTGTCATCTAAATAATATTTATTAGAATTAAATATGTTGTTGAAATTCCGAGTTTGAAAATCGGATAACCGGAAGTGCGTTTTTACTGAAATATATTTTTCAGTTTTCTGGTATTTTCTTGAAAACGGTTACAACGATTTTCTTTAAAGTAGGAATGTGTACTTCACATATAAAGAGCTACAAGTTTTACTTGAAACATATGGATTTTCGGGGAGGGGTGGGGTTATGTATTTTTCTATAGTGCTATTATAATTGATTGTACATAATAAATAGATGGCCAAAATTCCGAGTTTCAAGAAATCAGTAAATCGGAAGTGCGCTTTTACTGAACAGTTTATTCAGTTTTCGATGAATTTCATTAAATTTGGTACACTAACTATAAAATTTGTCAATCACAATTTTGAAAACTGGAATAAGAGAAAGTTGTATGAGTGTATCGCACCAGATTTTTTTTCATGTTATTCCGCCTCGTTTAGCGATCATGGACCGGTTTCGGTGTTCACTCATATTCAGGACGTTGAGTATGTAAATTGATTTTGCCTTGTACAAGGCGCCCACCAAACTGTTTATCAAGTAACAGACACCACATCATCACAGATCAATAACATTCAAAACACAACACTACCCGAAACGTTGTCAACACGACATAAAATCATAATTCCGGCACGCACACACATAGTCATTTACATATACTATTCACACAAAAATTCCAGACGGTTCCATAATGTTAACACAACATGACAGTCTCCCCACAGGACTTTACTTGCCACCCACAGTGACAAACGTACATAATAATGCTTGTGCAATTACACTAATAAATATAGGTGCGAAGAACCTTAGCCGTTGAGCACCTTAAAAATAACAAAAAAAACAAACTAATAAACACCACACACCATGAGATCTCCATCACCAAACATTTTCCAATCGCCACATTCATTACAACCCGCAGATACAAAATTCACCACACACACACACACACACACACACACACACACACACCATAAATTCCATTCAACAACTTTCGCACAAAAATAAAACACAATTACACGCCTTTCAACAACAATTACGCCAGAGACTTACTCATCTCTCTCCACAACAAGCAGACAAAATTGTTGAAACATTCTCTCCATTTTATCACACATTCTCACATGACAAAGACTACCAAACAAAATTGACAGATATAAGACACCACATAGATACACAAAATCATCTGCCTGTACACGGTAGAACTTACAAGCTATCACACTCAGAAGCCCCCCTACTAAAAGCTCTCATACAGGATAATCTGGATAGAGGAATAATTGAACCGAGTACTAGTACCTGGGCTCATCCGGTAATTCTGGTAAAGAAGAAGTCTGCGGATCAGCCAAAAGTCGATCCAAACGACATCACCCACTTACGAAAACAGTACAGGTACATGGTTGAGCTGCGTAAATTAAATGCAATCACCACATCTGAAATTTATCCTCTTCAGACATCCAATACATTTTATCCACATTACACGACACAACATACTCCATCTAACACATCCACCAATATAATAGATGTGTTAGGTGGAGAGAATTTGTCTGGTTGATGAAATGAGATTGACTTTATTAACTCTGGTTAACTAATATATTCATTACGAGACACAGACTGCCTGGACTTTACAATAGAGAAATGTTTAAGGTAGAGTGGTAAGTGGGTAATGACACGTAGTGATTGGATGTATTGAAGTTGTCCTCAACTGTATTGAACTGTCCGTCGCTATATTTATACAGTTTCTCCCACTCCAATCCGAGAGAGTGCTTGGGTTTGTTTCTCTTCTCTTACTGTCTTTGGTTGCTGATCTCTCTTTGGTTGCTGTTACAATGGACCTAACCACAACAATCTTTTAGTATATTTGAAGAAAATAAGTTATCAGTCATAATTTGATCAATTTAGTAAAGAAAACTATTGTGAGTGGCCATCAGATTATTTATTATTAATTTTCTTTCTTTTTGTAATCGTTGGAGACTTATGAAGTTCGTAAAAATGTGCACAAAAGAGCGAATGGAAGCTCAACAGTTTTATAAATAGCTGCTGTGGAAAATCCGGCAGACAGAAGTTAGGAAAACAATTTCACAGTAAACGCGCCTTTAAACACTAAAGAAAACTCTTGGAATATATTATAAATTCTGCAAACTGGCCAAACTGCAATATAACAATACATTTTTTGCATCGCTAGCGAGGGGAAATACAAAAAATAAAATTAAAATTTAATGTTGCAAGAGAGAGAGAGAGAGAGAAGAATAGGAAAGAGCAGTTAGATTATTAAATTGTTAACATGGACCGGCGGCACAGATTGTAGTTACAATTAAAAGAAAATTATAGCATCTCGGAGGATAGCTATGGTGGCGCGGCGGGTGGCAAGTGAGACCAACCAACCGCCTTCTAAAGACAAATATATTTAATTGCCTTGTTTTCCTACAGTGTGTTGTTCCCTTGGAGAAAATAGGAAATTAATTGGACGAGGTGACCTGGTTGTCCTCGGCTACTTGTCTCCAGCGGCATCCATCCTAGCAAAACAGAAAATAAATTGGAAAACGTAGACGCAGGCAAAACTAATTACCTAGTATTTCATTATGGAGTAGAAAAATTAAAAAAAAAAAATCATGATAAAAACCGATTTCCAGCTGCCTGTCCTTCAACTTGAGAATGTAATTTATTTTTTTCTCCTTATATTTTTATATTTTCAAAGTTATGATAATTTCCCAACTGTCCTTGCTTGTGAAGGTATCAACAAGCCATTAATAACTGATATAATAAGGAAGTAACAAACCATTAATAGCTGATATAACCTGACTTAAGTGAAATTCTGGCCAATCGGGAACAGAATCGATACAAACTATTGATGTACCATGTTCAAAACATCTAGTTTTGCCATTATCTACACAGCAAAGTGTCGGTATTTATGATTAGATTGAGAATAACACCTTAATTTTCTTCAAACTAAATATTTTTACCTATCGTATTATATATATATCATTGGACTCAGGGACCAATCGTAAGTTATGTCAGCCGGTTGTTGCTATTGCTACCATATATTGGCTATAATCTAATCTCTCAGGCAGCTCTTCAATAACACGTCCCAACAGTACTGGTTCGGAATAGTGTATCAGGGAAGTCTGCATCCAATCTCTCTCTCTCCTACAACTTCTCTAAAAACGATTTTCAAGAAAAATGTTAGAAAGAAAAATGATACGTTTATATTATGTGCAGATAGCAATCCAAGTTTTAAGAACATCTTCGAGCTACTTTTCGGGGAAAAACCAAAAAAAAATCACAAGTTTACACATCACACGCGCACACAAAACCACGCACATCCTTAACCAAGTTACTTCAAATTTGAAATAATACCACATCATTCAGTGGACATTAACATTAAAAAGATAGTTACAACTTCCTCATTAGATTCTGTGTGGGTTGGCTAGCAAGCCCACGCCACTGCGACCTCTATGGGTCTGTTGTGGCCCTTCATCATACACAACTGGCACTTTGGAAAAAAGTTTAATGTTGCAGCTCTCGTAGAATCCGCCAAAAATCAATTAATTTTCCTGGAAAATGCTTCAAATAAAATTGATAGATCTGTATGTGTTTACTTAATGCAGCGAGTTCAATAAAAATCGTCAGCCATTTTCAACAAAATCACAAAAAATTAAAAAAAAAAATCAATAAAGTTACACTTACTGCTGAATTTTTGACTGAAACTTTCGAGTTGAATCGGAAAATCAAGTTTAAACTTTCTTTTGTTCATAAAAACACACACAAACATACACCTCAAACAAACTAATGTCGAAAAACATTTTTACTTAATCAAAACGCAAAAATCGCAAGTAAAAAATTAAAATAATAGATATTCTATTTTGGTGCCACGGTTGCATGACTAACGAAGTTCGAAACCCATCAACCGAAACTGCGATCCTACGAATGGTATTTTTACAATTTTCTCAATATTTACGAAAAAGGCAGCAACCTTCCTTCCTTCCTTCCTTCCAACCAACCTTCCTTCAAACTGAATTAAACCCTTGAGGCCTACCGATTTTGTTTGAAATAATTTTCTAGAAAAACTGAATTTTGGAGGTAGTAGCTACAAAGCTGCGACATTGGGTTTTCCCCTGAAGTGCAATTTTACTGCGGCGTACGAGCCATTCACCTCTATAGTATTAGGGATCGTTAAATGCATCGTTTAAATTCCAGGTTTGAAGAAAATATATCAATTACAATATCAAATAAGAAGTTCCATAGGAAAAAGGAGGAGTTGATACGCCACTCGGTGATACGGAGGGGGTGAAGAGGATGGTAATGAGTGTTAAGGCAATTGGGACCACCAGGAAAGCAAAAACAATAATATTAATAATCTCTACCTAACCAAATAAAAATATCCACGAAAGAAATTCTAACAGATAAGAAAAGAATATAGAAAAAGTAAAAAAAAAAAAATGAAGAGGAATTAATAAAAATAAATAAATAGAGTGCCAAGAATAAATGGAAAAAATAACCAATTTCGCCTGAGAATTTCCGATCCATGGGTTAAGAAGCGAGCGCCTTGCCAGTACGCTACACCGGTGTGTTGCTGTATAACTCTCCACTGTCCTATCTGGGGTTCCTGCAGCGCGCCACGTGGTCGGCAACAGTTTACTTTTATATAACCTATACTCTAAACAAATGTTTTTTGTACATTCAGATCTAGGGTTTGGGAACAGGTATTGTGGGTAATGCAACACAGAACGCTTTTACATTTAAATCATATATTAAATAAAAACAGAAACTGCAATAGCTTGCGAAAAACCAAAATTAAAAGAATAAAAAAGAAATTATCGTACTTTTAGAAACTAAAACAAAAAAAATAGTCTTACGAAATGACAAATTGTCAAGAAAAAATTACAACTAGGTGTTACTTTTCTTTTTAAAAAAAATAAATAACGAGTTAATTCCACACTCAAAATTCTCGTCCTTTTTTTTTATAACTTCCCAGGCCTGGTTTTATTCTTACTTTGTGTTTTCCTTCTTCACTTCTGACTTTCACTTTTTTCCGCTGACTCTTCCGTTGTCTCGATAATCCTCCCACTGGAGATTGACGGGTTTTTCCTTTTTCCGAACACATCCAGCTTTTCTTTTCTAAGCAGAAAGTAGGCCAACACTTTCACCTAATTTTTTAACAGCTGACTCATCTATGGATGGAGGAGCGCCCTTCTTGTCCATCACCCATGACGTCGTGGCCCTCTGCTGCCATAGCTTGAGAATTCCTCCCACTTTTGACTTAATTATTAATACAGCAAACTTACTTTAAACTAATTAATCCCATACTTGCATACTAATTCTTACTATTTTACTGTACTACTTAACCTATCTTAAAATAACTATTTAAATTCCTACAGACTAACTATTAACTAATAAGGAAGAGGAGCCCAGCAGGATTGCAGAATGAACTGTAGATTCGAAGTAATTTTATTTCGCCGTTACACAGCATCTTTATTGCTTCTCATTTATCACAGTCCTCACCTATGGTTGAGAATCATGGTCCATTAAAGAATCGAAAAAGAGCCGGCTTCAAACCTGTGAAAAGAGGTCTTGAGAATAATTAAAGGTAGAACAAGTCGAGACCGCTTCCGAACACCAAAATTAGGCAATCTGTTACTGACCACTAATAGACGAGATAGAAAAAAAGCAATTGAGATGGTATCCTATCTATCTCGAAAAGCTAATGAAGCAAAAATGTCAAGGGAAGCGTCCAAGAGAAAGAGAATGATCTCCTGGACAGCAAATATTAAAAAAGTAGTAGAAGAAAGGAGTTCTAGAACAGAGAACTCTGGCGGTCCTTTTGTAAAAGTATGACCTGTGAGGTAAACGAGAAAGTTGAAGAAGAAGAGTTGTAGCAGTAAGACAAAGTGATGAAACTGATTCACGACAGTTGTTTTTATTTTTCTTATTAAGAGGACTTGAAAACATTTAAATTATAGTTGGGTGTTTAATTTGGAAAATTTGAGTTGAACATTTCCTTGTATAGGAATAAAGGCAAGTAAAAAATAGATTAAGAATAAGGTAAAACATAGTTTTACATAAATTAAGGTAAATATAGAAAAGACCATAAATTTTAATGAATTCATTAGTAATTTTTATTGAAATAAATTCGTTTTATAGAGAAATTTATTCTAAATAAAACTAGCCTTGAACTCCTGTGGAATAACGAATTATATTTAATAAAATTAATTAAGAGAAGCAGTAAAAACAATTTGTTTTAATTCAAGTTTTAATTAGCAAAAGATATGAATAAAAAGTTTTGCCCATTTTGAAGAATTATTTCTTTATTTCTTGTTAAATTATTATTATTATAAATATTATTAATAACAATAATAAAACAGAAGAAAAGATGTAGGAGTTGAAATAGAGTTTAGAAATGTTGGTCTTGTATAAAATAATTTTGCCCTTATCATGTTACTATGTAATGTCGGCACCAGCTACTAAACTTCTGAACACGAACCACGTTGGACTTATTTATATTTAATATAATATATTTAATATAATAATTTGGAGTTCGTAATAACATCGTATAAACATGTTTGGACATGTGTGTGACGCTACGGAGCGGTCTGTTTGACCTCCGCCTTCTGTAACACTATATACATTGGAATTATATATATATATATATTATATGTTATATATTAAACTTGTTTACAAAGAACAAAGCAGACCATTTTAATTTCGAGCATTCTAGCTTTATTGAACAAGATGGAACAGCAACATTTGAGTATTATGCTATAGGATTTATAAGGAAAACACAATTTTGAGACCTAAGAGTGAACCAGTTTTACCAACACT
>JAAEAF010002961.1:0-17110 GCA_011037195.1 Triatoma infestans
TAAGTGGGAAGCTACAGTTAGTAGCGCCATAGGTAGCGAAGGCCGGAACTAAATGGCGTCGGAATGCGGCGTGCTTACCACCTGCCCTATTCAAATCGCCGTCTGGCAAGCCTTGGCCCTTCATGGGCTGTTGCGTCACAGGGTTTCTTTCATATGTACATACATACAGACCATTCGCTAAAATCATTTTTTTCATACTCAGGGAACATCAAAACATGTAAGTATTTCCGGTTAAAAACTCAATTTCAAAAATTTTACAAGATCGTAATACTTCCTCTAACTAGGTGTAAAAAAAAGTAAAATTAGTCGCTCAACTCTTTATTAATGGGTAGAAATAATTGCTTCAGTTGTCCCAACATCAAGGGGAAAATCCATTATTTAAGGAGTTTCCGTATTCGACTAGAAAACGATTACATTGGTCTTTTTTTTCTCGTAACTAGGCTTAAAATGTATCATTTGAAAAATAGAATTCCTCAGAAGAAAATATTCTTAACTAAACTAGGTCATTATTGGCACATGATATAAAATAATTGAGGCTCTAGACTGAATAGTTTTAGAAAAATAGATTATTAGAAGCTATCAATGACATTAAAAAAAAAAAACTTTCAAATAAATTTTAGAAATATTTTGAAAGAAAATTTTAAATGTCAACAATTTTAAAATTTATTAGAGCATTAAATTAGTGAATTTATTTATTAAACCTATAAATTTAAAAATGTAATTAAGTTTCTTTACAGATGTTATACCTATACCTATATTATATATAGTACTTATATAATCTAAATATAAAACGTATGATACCAAAAATTAGATATCAAATAATATTTGCGCGTAGAAAATGTTTTACATCTATAAAAAAAAATTAATAATCTAAAATATTCGAATTAAATTAAACAATAAATTTAAGTTCTATTAAAAATTAATTTAGGAAGAAAATATTTAGTTATATAAAATAAACATATATATATAAACTATTTGATATATAAATATATATCATAAAACTATATCTTACAACACATTATAATATATGAACTAATTATATACAATTATTAAAACAATATAATATCTAATATATGTAATATATAAATCATAAACTATAAACTTTCTAATGAAGATATGTAAACCAGCATTACATATATATATATAATGTATCTGCTTGCATAGGTGATGTGTAATACATTAAAACAAATTAGAAATACGTGCGGGACATTTGTAAAACCGCACCATTAAAAAAAATATTACAACAAATATCCATCAATGACTAGGCACAATTTTGGGCAGTAATATTTCATTTTGGAAACTTTCATAGATATATGAGTAAGTAGTTATTGCACAAACGATTTATTTTTAAAACATACTTGCCGGTATCGATCAAAAATATAAAATATAAAAGTTCGTACTCCTTCCACAAAGTTCCCAATTGTAATTAGTATAAAATGGTTGAATCATAAACCTGAGGAGGAACTGATATACTTTGCCTTCAGGTGATTGAAGCATCATTAATTCATTCTTATTTCATTTGTAAAACAATCTAGTGTGTTATAATTCATATAGGTCTCATTTACAGCAGTTCACGTAGTTCTAATATAGTGGTTTTCTTGAAACCAGGGTGTTTTCCCAAAATGGTTGCCATCACTTTTATACAGAGGGAGAATTATATTAAAAGAAAATAGAGAAACATGACTAAACCCCAAACTCCACCAGAATTACCCAAAATCAATCCTCTCAGGGGGGGGAAAAATCTGATGTGAATCACTTACACAACTTTCTCTTACTCTACAAATTAATATAATTTTAATCAAGAAATTTTCATTAATGATTGCAAAAACGTTACAATATCATTGAAAACGAGGTGGTGGGGATTTATATCTGAGCAGCCTCTGCGCTTTGTGTAAAAAATCAATAAATCTTGTACAAACATTTAAAGTTAAAATAACTGACAATCCCCCCACGCCATATACCCCCACGAAAATAAAAAAAATTTTCAGAAAAATATTTGAAATAAAAGTGATACGTTTCTATATATGCAGCTGGAATTCCAAGTTTAAAGAAAATCCTAACAGTTTGCCGAGAAAAATCCCCCCCCCAAAACCTGCAAAACCTATTCTGTAAAATCGCACTTCCTGTTTACTGATTTTCTTCCAGTTTGGAATTCTATTAATGCTTCTAATGTGAACTAATATTATGTATAACGTTAAACCATATATTTTAGTGAAGTGGAACTCCTTAAAGGAAAGCATAACGTTACTGCTCCCTCAGGACCCCCATAAATTCATTTTTCCCAAGAAACGTTTCAAATAAAATTGTGAAGATAGTATACGAAGATTGAAGAAAATCATTGGAGCCGTTTTTGAGAAAAACTGAAAATAAAAACATTCAGTAAAATCGCGTTTCCGCTCAATGCATGAAATCTTCAGCCCGATGCGGCGGTAGTGCCTAAACGTAATGCCAAGTGTGAGCTTCCTGCGATTATTTGATTTTTTAGATATTCTGTTGAAACGCACACACAAACAGACCATTCGCTAAAAACATTTTTTTCTTACCCACGGGACCCCAAAACATGTATTTCCCCGGTAAAACCGCATTTCGAAATTCTTGCACGATCGCAATAGTTAGTAAAAATTCAGATAAAAATGTTTGTGGAGGGATTAGCTCAGTGGTTAGCGCGTTGGACTCCCATGCGGAGGTCCCGGGTTCGAGTGCAATTGCTAGCCTTAGATTTTTTTCTTCCTAGGAGCCTCCACGGCTCACTGTTCGGTGATGGACAGTGTTGTCTGTAGCGATAGAGACCACTGTCCGGAGGCCGGCAGTGCACTGAGAAGGCTACAGGCGCTAATGACCATAGATGTTGACGCGCCTTAAATTAAAAAAAAAAAACTAGTGTGAAACACTCACACAACTCTCTCTTATTCCAGTTCTCAAACTTATAATTGACAAATGTTGTAGTTTATGTACCAAATTTAATGAAATTCGTCGAAACTCAAAAGAACTGTTCAGTAAAAGCGCACTTCCGATTTACTGATTTTCTGTAAACTCGGAATTTTCGGCCATTTATTTATTTCTAGTTAATTTTGTTTGGATGGTAGAACTGTATAATCAACTATGGTAGCACTTTAGAGAAATCATAACCGCCCTCCCTCAAAAGTGCCCTTAAATTAATTTTCCCAGAGAAATGTTTTAAATAAAAGTTGTTGCTCTTTATATGTGTAGTTCACATTACCAGTTTAAAAAAACATCTTTAGAACCGATTTCAAGAAAATACCCGAAAACTGAAAAATACATTTCAGTCAATACGCCCTTCCGGTTATCCGATATTTTTGAAATTCGGAATTTCAACATGTTCAATTCTAATTAACATTATTTAGATGACAGAATTGTCTAATAAATTGAAATAGCACTTTAGATGAAAACCTAACTCCACCCCTACCCCATAACTGCCCTTAAATGAACTTTCCCAGAAAAATGTTTCAAATAAAGTTGTAGCTCTTTGAATGTGTTATAAGATTCAAGAAAATCGTCGGAGCTTTTTTTGAGAAAGTAGCCAAAAAAATTGAAAAGTACACTCATTGACTGATTTTGACCAGAACCTTATTGCCAGGGTCTTCTACTGGATTGTAAACGATATCAAGTTTGAACTTTCTACGATTTTTCGTTTTTGCTGACCGTACACAGCCAGAGAGAGACAGACAGGCAGACTTGAAATTGTTGAATAGATGATTGTTTTTTTTTTTAATTTCTTAGAATATGCCATTTAACTTAATTGCACATTTTAATGTGCCCTCTAGATAACTTTAAACGTATATTGCTTTTAAATAACAAATATAATGTATTAATTTGCGAGAAAGGTGAAAATAAACGTCCTTGGGTCTTGTTTACTGACCTGAGGAGGAAAAAAATTAGAGAAAGTAAAAAAAAAAAAAAAAAGACGAGAGGCAGACGCACACACACATACAAAAACCAATTTGTAGATATCACTTTTTCGAATTCAGGGGACCTCGAAACGTGTATTTCCAGTGATAGCTTAATATCGAAAATTTGACAGGATTACAATACTTAAAGCATGTAACAGCAAGAGAAGCTCAGCAACCAAAGAGAGCAAGAGAAGCTCAACCACTCTCTCGGACTGGAGCGGGAGAGTAGGAGAAGCTATATAAATATAGCGACGGACAGTCCATGAAACAGAGTTAAAGATAGTTGAAGACGTTGAAATCAGTTCAGTACATCCAATCGCTAAGTGTCATTCTCATATCAGTCTACCTTAAACATTCATCCATTGTAAAGTCCAGGCAGTCTGTGTCTATTTATTAATATATCAGTTAACCAGTGTTAACCAAGTCTTCTTCTCAGTTCAACTACCATACCTAAGTTCTCTCCACCCAACACATCCATTATAAGCAGTAAGAGAAAGTAAAAAGAAACAAAGTTGAACATTACTGAATTTTTTTTTTTTTTAATTATTGAATTTCTTTACCGATATTCCATCAAACTGAAAATATGAAATATGGCGGCGGGGAAGCGTGAAATCGCCACATCAAAACCAGCTTAAATTAATAATTCCACTTTTCTCCCTCCTAAAATGTTTCAAATAAAAATGATGATGACATATATGTGGGAAATGTGAATACAAAGTTTAAAGGAATTCGTTGGAATGTTTTGCACTAAAACTGATAAATAGTCCATTAAATAAAGTAGTACTTTTATATAAACAAGAAGTAGCGAAGTTTTACAGGATTACAATACAGCGAAGTTTTTTTTATCCTGTCGGATATCTAGGTGATATTCAAATAAAGTGTCAATTTCGCATTTTTTTCTGCGATTTTTCTTTTATGAATTAGGCTATTAACATCCATTTATATATAAAAATAGACATGACAAATTCTGGAAAAATGACTACAAGACTGCTGTGATGGATGCAATAAATTATGTTAAATACATTTATTTTAAAAATATTAGTAAAGGCAAAAATTTGTAAGTTGGTTGGCAAATGGTCAAAATGTAGTGTACACCTACATACCGATATTTCTTCTAACTGAAAATAGGTATGCGTGAAATCATCACATCAAAACCAACTAAAATTAATTCCACTCTTCCCCCTCCTAAAATGTGAAAATAAACGAGAGGAGGATAAAAATTGACAGGATTACAATCCTGGTTTGAAGACACCGTTACAAGAGAGGTCGGAGAACTCGACCGCTCTTTGTCTTTTAACCCCTTCTAAAAATCATATATAAAGGGAAGGTTTTAACTACCAAGAGTGGCATTATTTTACGAGTCGTCTTACAGAATTCAACCAGCTACATTCGTAGCATTCAGAACGTCACTCTCTCATTTAAGTTCAGTGTGCCAATAAGTGTTTGATTTCAACCTTTGCGTTTAAGAAAGTTTCTATATATTTATTACATTGTATAAGTTTATTACACTTATTACAATTAACTTGTAATTGTTATTCACATTATTTAAAAATATAGTCATTTATTTATTTGAGCACTTCTTCATTATTTTTAATACCTCTCTCTTCTCTGAAACATATTTACACATAAGCCCTTTTTTAATCACGCTCGTGGTACTCTACAACAAACAACACATTACAACACTCTAACCAATCACATTACAACTCCCGCTACTCTCAACAAAACAAACTCCTACTGTATAAAGTCCATCATCAGACCGATGTTTACTGTACGCTTCCACCGCCTGGACCCCCTGACTAGTAACAGTAACATAAAAAAAACTTTAGACAACCCAAAACAAATTCCTAAGACTTGAAACTGACTCACCACGACAAACTTTAAAATCGACCAAACTCCATGTGAAATCTTTCATAATCCCAGTTTATTCCTTCATCCAAAATCATTTCCTGACACCGCCCTCCACTCTAGGACTGCCATCCCAATCCACTCTGCCGCGAAATAGCCATCTACGATCCTTCCATACATTACAGGTATAAAAGATTGAAGCACATTCTCTCTTAATATTTCCCTAAAGCTGCAGGTTTTTTTCCTAAATATTTTTCCTTAGCCTTATCTTAAACATCCTTATATAAATAATCTGTAAGAAGGCTTAAAATGTTAATATACATTTGCTCTTCTTTTATTGTATTATATATTTATGTATATATTGTTAATAAAGCTTTATCTTATCTTATGCAAACACACACACACACAATTCTCTTACTTTCTCTGATTACATTTGGCCTCCTTTCCTGGAATTTTTTAAAGATCCTTAGTGGTGCATAAATGAAGAAAGTACAGTTACTTCAAAAGAAAAAAAAAAAGTTAAAATTTTCATCAAAAGCAATGCCGACAACCACTTTGGAAGTAAGTTTTCATTAAAATGTTCTTAACAAAAAAAAACGAACAAAAGTAAATATATATAATTAAAAAATTTAGGCCGTTGAAACAAAATAAATAATAATGAAAATAAAAATAAAAATTGCATGAATTGTACTCCTGACTAATTTTACCCAAAATCTTAAATCATCGGGCCCCCTCATCCGTTTGTGATACCCAAATGGAAATATAAAGTGTGAATTTTTATCGATTTTTTTTATTTTTGAGTTATGTTTCTCATACATTCTTTACAATTAATAAATATTGTAAACAAAAATATTTTCATATTTTAGGAACGTCAAAACATGTTTATTTTTGAGCTGTAAGAAATATATCATTTAAAATATATTGTATAAATGGGTCGGTCATACAGTACTTTTTCTTTTTCAGCATTATGTCTTTGTCCGTGATCTTTGATCCTGTCTAACAAATGTCTTTTACTTTGTCCAATATAACTCTCTTCACAGTTTTGGCATTCTATTTTATACATAGTATAGTTTTTTTTTTTTAGTGTTTGAGAAGAATCTATTGATTGTATTGTTATTTGTAAATCCAAACTTTAAATTTTTGATATGTTTGAAAATATGTTTTATTTTTTTTTTTATTAAATGACAGGTAGATACTGCATGTATCGATCGACTGGTTTTTATGTCTGTTCTCTTTGATATCCAATCAGATAATCATACAAGGAAGAAGGAAAATATATTGTAATTTTCTCGGAACATTATCAATAACAGGTCTTTATTTTATTTTATAAATTTAATTAATCATAATTAATTTTCTGACAACACTTCACAGTTAATAATGACGATAAAAAAGTTCGAAATATGGAATTCCCTTTTTGGTTACAGTTTTCAATCTTAATTTTATTAAAACTAGCAGGCTAATCTTCTTGCGCATTTAGTTTCCTAGTATTTTTGAGTTCTAAATGAATACAAAGTTCAGGGTTGAATATGAATGATTAGTGATATTCTGAATTTGATAATGTTGCTAAAAAAAAGTCTGTTGTAGAAACATTACTTTGTCTTAATATATTTCTCGAGTCCCCTCTACCTCCCCAAAACAAATTCTTCTATGTATTCACTACATAATATAATGAAATATATTAGAGAGAAACGCCTATTGTTCCACATCCCCCCCCCATAGAAACCCCCTTAAAATTGATTTCTTCAACAAAAAAATGGAAACTATGACATTATCCAAATAATTTATTCTTACTTCAAGAGAGGAAGTAAGAATTTGATTTGGATCCGCAATGCTGAATAACATCTACAATTTTTTATTCGTCACGTATAGCATTGTGCTTCATTGTTTTGATTGTGACCAGCTTTGGATGGATTCTCAACCATCGTCACTAAAAATAAGGCTATAAATTCGTGTAGAATGTTGACTTCAACTTCATTGTTTCTTATTGGATCGATCAGTGTGTGTTACGTGACAGAAACAAGTAAATTGAAGTCAACACTCTACACGAATTGATAGTTATTACTACTGTGGACCATGAATGAGAATCCAAAACCGTTCACAACCAAAACACGCAATGAATCATGTTATGACGGTTAAAAATCATAGTAATAATATTAAAATTTAGTTCAATGACTAATTGAATAAAACCGGAAGTGAAGAACAGTTATATCGTCTTACATTTTTTTTTTAAGCTTTTTTTTTTGTTAAAAGTGGTGCATTAAAAATATTTACTGTGATTAAAAAATTTGTTAAACATTTCTAATAATATCTAACAATATTGGTCAACTAATTTATTTTTCGAATTAAATAAATAAATTATATGGGATTTATAATAAAGACGATTGATTTCATTAAAAAAAAAAATTAACAACGGACAAAACTTTATTGGTTCATTTAAAATAATTTCCTGTTATTATTTTTAAAATTCTATTCATACTAAGAAAATTATTAATAATTGAATAAATTTATGTATAATTCTAAATAATTATAATGAAATCTTAAGAAATTATCATTATTATTATTATGTTACCTTTCTGTATTGTCGTTATCATTCTGTTGTGATTCGGTGATTGTATGATCAGGCACTAGCCAAATAAATCTGCCACGTCCGAGCATAGTCATTTTTATTACTTTTTCAATAAACAATTGTTTATAAAAATGTAACAAAAAATTAAAAAAAAAAAAAAAAATATATTAAAAGTTATTTACGAAGTTTCCAAACAATATTTAATGGTGGTGTTAATAATCTCGCACAGGCAATGTAATTAATACTGGGTGTACAAAAATTACCACTCTTGTGTATATGTTTTGAGAATTATCTTATCATATGACGGAGAGGCCTTGGTTAGGATGCCTTAATAATACTTTTAATGACTTATATCAGTTTTTTATGGTTTTTATTTTTATTTTCTTAAATTAGCGTTTATTTTTATATTATCATAAAAATATCTACATGGTTGGAAAATTTATTACTTTAGATTAAAAAATATTAAACAAAAACAAAACAAAAATGTCTGGTACGAAAATATATTATTTTTCCTCTAGTTATCATTCTACAATTTTGTCAAATTTATGCAGAAAGTATTTTTTTATTTATTTTTAACTTATTTCATTTTGTAATGATACAACTGAGAAAGTTCTATAACTTTCTCAGTTTATTTTTTATAATTTTTTCAAAAAATTGTCCGGGGTATTGGGTTAGGACGTGTTAATAAAACAAACAAACTTCTTAGTTTTCCCTAAACTTTTTGAGCTGGACTTATTTATTATAAAAGTGTAGGCATTTTTAATGATTGCAATAAAATTAAAAAAAAAAAATAGCTAAAGAAAAAACTAAAAATTCGTCTTAATTTCAGTATATGTGAAGAAAACAGGTTACATGTTATTTTTTAAACTCATTATAAGTACGTGTATAATCTTGGATTATTTTGAAAAAGAATTAATCAAAGGGGGGGGGGGCAGAAAGTTCTTTTCTGGTTATGCAGATTATTGCATAATTATATTTAGAAAAATAGATAAGTAATTAATTATTGTTGAATATGAGGTTGGATCCGCAATGCTGGATAACATCTGGTACCTTATCCGTCGTAGCATACATATTTATTTTCTTGCTGACCGGTTTCGGATTTTCATCCATCGTCAGGGCAAATTCACCAAGTTCGTGTAGAGAGTTCACTTCAACGTAATGTTTTTGTTACTTGTTACTCACATTTGTTGGTTGTCACACTTGTTACTCACGCTTGTTGGACAACCAACAAGTGTGAGTAACAAGTAACAGAAACATTACGTAGACGAACTTGGTGAATTTACTCTGACGATGGATGAAAATCCGAAACCCGTCAGCAAGAAAATAAATATGCATGCTACGACGGATAAGATACCAGAAATTATAAATTGCTTTGATAATGAGTTTTTTTTTGTTTTTTTCTTTTTTTCCTTGGCCTCGTGCTTGTTGCCAACAGCCAGTTTATATCTAGAGTTAATTCTTCTGTCTCTGTAATTACATTGATTAAATTTTTAGTTACATTCGTGTGTATTGGATTCTTTTAATGTGGAATATGTTTTTCTAGGAGGCCAGCTTTTTTTAGTAAAAAGCGAACGAACGTTTTCTCATAATAAGAAGGTTTGAACATTCAGTTGAGGGATAGTGGACGGGTTGTTGGGAGGTGGGGGTGGAAAAAGGTTTCCTCAGTTTTTGTATTTTCTTGAAAGCGATTTCCATGATTTTTTTTAAAACTTAGAATGTTAACTAACAGAAAATCTCTGCGGAACCAACCACAACAGTTAAAAATATTGCTAAAATGGCGTTTCATTTGCTATCTTTTTATGAATGAATGTCTCCACTTACTTTTAACGTAATGTTTATTTTTCAAAATATATTATACACATGAATCATGATAAACATAATTGAAAAAAAAAAAAACAATTTTTTAAAGACTAGTAACTGTTTAATTAAATTTATAGCTTATGGAAACAATAACCTTGTAACTATAGGTGTCAGGTGATAATGCAATTAAAAGGGGTAGGGATTTATCAACTCGTTTATAGAATATTATCTGAAATTAATTTCTTTTTATAGAATGTTTATCATAAAAACGATCATGTGTATGAAATCTTCCTTAATTTATAATTATACAAATAAACAATTTAATCAAAACTAAAAACCCTCACTAATTTTGTTTTATTATTTTATTATGTTTTATTACGATATGGAGTTTTCATTGGAAATATTCCTTTGGAGGGGCCCGTGAGTCCGAAAAAGTGGCTTTTAAAAATTGGTCTTTGTGTATGTATGTTTTGTCTATCTGATGTTTTGCCCCTAAAGTGCTATCTTATAATTCTATCATATAAGCAATAATAATTAGAATTAAATAAATTGCCAAAAATCTAGTTTTAGTGGAGAAGAAGGGAGGTTTCCTCAAAAAAAGACATTTTATTAAATTTAAAGTCTCCCAATTGATGTAAAATTGAAGACAAACAAATATTTTGTAAAATAAGTTTGAAGAATATTTGTCAATTACAGTTTGAAAGTTTGTTGTAACGGCAAGAGAGAGAACACAAGCCCCACTGAGAGAAAACAGACTCTCTCTGGTACTCTCTGACTTAAGCAGGCTAGAGTGGGGATCCTGTATATAAGCCAGTGAGAGATCTAGACATCTATCTATCTATCTATCAGATTCAACTATACACATCACGTCGTGTCATAACTCACCCTTTATTCTATAAAATCATTACAAGTCCAGTGCAGTTTGTGTAAACTTATAGTTATACGTATTATAACAGTGTTCTTCATATCTCGTCTAATTAATCAATCGCAATTTCTCTCCTCATCAATCAAGTCCATTATATTGTCAACTATAATAAGAGAAAAAAATAAGCAAAATATTAGTTGATTGGGGCCAAAGAAAAAATGTTTTATCTTTAAAAGTTTATTCGACCTTTCTGAACACTTTTTTTTGGTAAATTATACATAACAACTTTCTAAAACTTTTCCACTCATTTTCTAGTTTATTTCAATACATTTATTTTTTCTCTTTTACCACTCCTCATATTTCCCAACTTTTAAATTTTCTCTTCTCGGTCCTCTTTGTAAATATATCTTACTCCATAACCAAACAATAACCTCCTCTGATATTTAACTCTCTATTCTTCCTTAGCAGGTATCGCATATCTCTTTAATTTTTAATATTTTTTTTAATCTTTAAATATTCTGGTTTTTATTATGTAATTTTCTGAATTTTTCTTTGTTTTGTTTATAAGGTTCCTGAGAAAAGATACCAAAAAATGTCCGAAAGATCGAATAAACTTTTAAAGATAATATTTTTTCTTTGGTCCTAGCCAACTAATTTTTTTGTTTGTTCGATTAATGTAATAAGATCCAAACAGAGGGATCCATAGCAGAGAGAGAGGGAGAAAATGATAGGTTGTTTTAGATGATTAAAGTAGAAGTGATTTTGAACACTGTATAATATAAAAGCAAACACTGTTTGCCTGGACTTTACATTAAAATATATAGAATGGTAGTGAGAGGAAGGTTGATGGCGCGTAGTGACTGCTGTATGAACTCTGCTATAAGACTCCTATCTCCCTGAATACTGTCTCATGGCCGTATTTAAACAGTTTCTCCCACTCTAGTCTGGCCTAGAGTGTGAGGCTGTGTGTCTCTCTCTCTGCTTTGGATCCCTCTCTTTGGATCCTAATTACATGGGTTTTTGAAGGAGAGAAAATGGTTTGGTTTAGATGAATAAACTAGAAGTGAATTTGAACACTGTATAATAAATATCAAAGCAACACTGACTGTCTGGACTTTACACTAAAATATATAGAAAGGTAGTGAGAGGTAAAGAGAAAGGTTGATGTCGCTTTGTAACTGCTGTATGAACTCTGCTATAAGACTCCCTGAATACTGGTCCCGTCGCTGTACTTTCCACTTCCACTCTAGTCCGGCCTAAGGTAGAGAGTGGTGTGTCATTTTTATCTCTCTCTCTCTCTCTCTCTCTGCTATGGATCCCCCACTCTTTGGATCCTATTACATCAAAGGCAGTCAGTGTTGCTTTATATTATAAAATGTTCAACTACACTTCTAGTTTATTCATCTAAAACAACCTATTTTCTCTCCTTCTGAAACCCATTATAATTAACAACGGCCAAACATAACTATTGTTTTGATATTGATTGTTATAATAAGTGATAGTTGTGTGAGTGTTTCACACCAGATTTTTTTATTTCTGTATTTTGTCAAAAAAATAGTAAACACACCATTTTACATCAAAATAATGGTGTGTCTCTTTTGATTTTTTGTTTCTTTGACATTCCACGCATTCTCTATAATATGTTTTATATATACATATTTTTTTGTTTCTAACATGGAACAATATTAAATTTGTCTATTTTTACTTTCTATACTCCTCCTAGCAAGAGGAAGTATTGTAATCAAAATTTTCGATATCGAGTTTTCACCGGAAATATCCGCCTGAGATCCCCTGAGTCCAAAAAAGTGGTTATAAGCAAATGGTCTCTCTCTCTCTCACTGTGTTTGTGTTTGTGTGTGTGTGTGTGTGTGAACAGCATAACTCAAAAATGAAAAAAAGTAGAAAGTTGAAACTTGATATTCCGTTTAGGTATCACATGGAATCTGACAGTATGTTATCTGTCAAAATTCCTCAACCGGAAGTATCACTTTACCAGTTGTTTTTTTTACGCTTTTGCAATTTTCTCAAAAATGGCTCCGACGATTTTCTTTTAACTTCGTGTATCAATTACATATACAAAGAGCTACAACTTTTATTTGAAACATTTCTCTGGGAAAATTCATTTAAGGGGGCTTTTGGGGAAGGGCTGGGATTATGTTTTCTCTAAAGTGCTATCATAGTTGATTATACAATTCTATCATCCTAACAAAATTAATTGGAAACAAATAGGTCGCCAAAATTCCGAGTTTCAAGAAAATTAGTAAATCGAAAGTGCGCTTTTTCTGAATAGTTTTTTTCAATTTTCGACGAATTTCGTTAAATTTCGTACAAAAACTATAACATTTGTCAATTATAATTTTGAGAACAGGAGTAAGAGAAAGTTATCTGAGTGTTTCACACCAGATTTTTTTTTTTTTTTTTAAACCTTCTCTAAGAGGAAGTATTGCAATCGCGTCAAATTTTCGAAGTTGTGTTTTCACCCGAAATACACATTTTGCGGCTTTTAGTAAGAAAAAAAAAACTGTATTTAGCGAATATTGTGTAGTGTGAACAAAATATCTCAAAAATCAACCACTTGACCACCGATGACGGATAAAAGTCATTTGATTACTTTTATTTGAAACATTTTCCCGGTAAAATTGATTTTAGGGGGGGAAGGCGATGTTCTGAAGAAACGGTAGCATTATGCCTTCCTCTAAAGAGTACCACATCAGCACAATGTTTGATACTCACCTATATAATAATAATAATTGGTATTATTACTATAATAACCATTTTTGAAGAAGATAGATCAACCGGAAGTACGACTTTGTAGAATAGGTTTTTCGGAGTTGGGGAGGGGGGGGGATTTTCTCGGGAAAAGGGCTACAACGATTTTCTTTAAATTTTGAATGCAGACAGATAAAGTTCCATAACGTTCATTTAAAAGATTTTTTTTTTTCAGAAAAAACTAATTTTAAGGAGTTGTGCGAAATTCTTGGCGCCTACCAGAATGTAACCCCCCACCATTCTATATTTATGTTTCTCTTATAATGAGATATTTCACTTTTTCATTTATATTACTTTCTCTTACTCCTAGTAGTTTCTACAAAATGGTCTATATATATATATATATGTATGTGAACAGCATAGCACAAAAACGATAAATCGCAGAAAGTTCAAACTTATTATTATTTGTCTGTGGAGAGAGACCAAACCCTATGCTATCCAAAGCCCCACTGGGCCGATATAGCTACCCCAAGAAAAACAACAACAAACCGGGTCTAGGACAAATATACAGACCCAGATCTAATCCATCTAAGATTCACCGCAGTCCGAATAAATCGGCAATAACCTTAAGCGGAAATAGCCTAAGCTCTTCTACAGACATCCTATTCCGACCAAAGGTCCTGAACCTAATTTTATCACAACCCAGGCAATCAGTCATAAGATGGATGGGTGTTTCCTTCTCTGTCTCACAGACTCTACAAAATGGATCCGGCATGAGCCCCGTTATGTAAAGATGTCTCCTTAAACCACAATGTCCAATAAGAGATCCAACGAGATGCCCGAGAGAGCTCCGTATAAAACACAGCAACGTCTCACTAATAGCCCTGTCCGGACCCCCGATGAGCATTTTGGACTGCCGAAAACCAACTTGAGCTTGAGCTCATCATCCATAAGAATGAATGCTGTGAAGCTGTCCATGTCTGGAAGCCTGACAGCCATGTGCCAGAAGACACGCCAACTGCAGGCTCGGGACCAATGAAAGGGAGAGAGGCGCTTAATTTGGCAAACCTATCCACCTCCTCATTCCCAAAAATTCCCATGTGACCTGGCACCCAGACTAGAAGCATATCCTTCAGAGAAGAAAGCTCTTCCAGTCTTTTAGAACATTCTAACACCAACCTGGAAGTGAAGACACATGAACTCAGCGCCTTCAACGCAACCTGGCTATCCGAGCAGATCAAACATCTTTAAGTTCAAACTTAATATTCCGTTTAGTTATCTATCACCATGGGATCTTACATTAAGTTATATGTCAAAATTTATCAATCGGAAATAGAATGGTTTTTTTCTTTCACTCCAACGGTTTTCCTTTAAACTTCCTATATCAACTACACATACAAAGACCTACAACCTATATTTGAACATATCTCTGGGAAAATTCATTTAACTGCACTTTTGAGGGAGGATTAGGGTTAGGTTTTTCTCTCATGTGCTATTTCTATATTACGCAATTCTATCATCTAAATAATATTAATTAGAATTAAAATCTATTGTTGAAATTCCGAGTTTGAAGAAAATCGGATGACTGGAAGTGCGTTTTTTTACTGAAAAGTATTTTTCACTATTCTGCTATTTTCTCTAAAACGGCTGCGACGATTTTATTTAAACTAGGAATGTGGAGGATAAAAGAGCTACAACTTTTATTTGAAACATTCCTGCGGGGGAATTCAATTAAAGAAGCTTTTGGGGGAAGGGGAGGGTTATGTTTTTGTCTAAAGTGCTATCATAGTTGATTATACATTTCCACCATCTAAACAAAATTAATTAGAAATAAATAGATTATCAAAATTCCGAGTTTCAAGAAAATTAGTAAACCGGAAGTGCTTTTTTCAATGAACAGTTTTTTCCGTTTTCCCCACTGTCTCCATAAAATCTACGGATGAATTTCATTAAATTCGGTATACCAATTATAAAATATGTCAGTTACTATTTTGGAAAACTGGAGTAAGAGAAAGTTGTGTGAGAGTTTCACTCCAGATTTTTTTTTTCTTGGAAGGAAGATAGTGTGCGAATCAATAAGGCTACACTTTTCTGATTAGATTTTCAATGTTTATAAAAAAAAATTTTTTGCACGAATTGTTGACAATTCTTTATTTCTAACAATATTGTGAAGCTGTTGGAAAGCTTTTATAAAGAAAATAAATCATAAAGTTAGAACGATGAAATATTAGAACTCACCAGGTGGATTTATATCATAACTTTATCTTCACTTTGTGTTGATTTATATTTTGTTTTATTTCTTTTTGTAATCAACAAATAAATTGTAGATTTTTGTTAAACAAAAATTACATATTATATATTTCCACAACAGTGTTTTGTCATCAGTTGTTTGATATATATATATTTTATTTTATTTTTATTGTTTCGCCTCTTTTGTGTAAGAATAAAAAAAATATAGAGCACAACACTCTATAATTTTGTCTAATTGTATTTATTACATACAGTACTATTTTTGAAAAATTTTCTTAATAGTTGGAACTTTCGAAAGCTTTTAGTACTACTAATAGAAATATAGTTGGTGGGAATTGCAGTTATTGATTTATAGGGCATCATGTTTATTTTAATGTAACATATTCTATGGAGCGCAATCTATAGGCTTGCAGCAAATCGCGTCATTAGTTTAAACTTAATTCTAATTCATAGAGTCCCAAGAAAACCATGTCTATCGTTTTGGTTCTGTACAGCCACTTAACATCTATGGGCAGGGATCCGCGCCTTTTCTGACGACCTTTCATTCCTGGAAATGCGGTGGCTTTTCAAGTTGAGAGGGAAGCTTCTTTACCTAAATTATAGGCCCTGGTTAGACAGGGAACTCGAGCTGGAAAAGTGTTCCCTGTGTAATAGTGGTTCTCGTGAGGAAGTTTACCACTTTTTGGGAGAGTGTCCCTTATTAGCTGAATTTCGTCTCCTTTACTTCTCCAAGCGTACGCTTTCTAGAGAGGAAATTGTATCCTTCCTAACAGGTCGGACCCACCCTCGGCCCCTTCTCCGCTACGCTCGCCATGCTTGGAAAGCAAGATATAACTGGATCTCTGATTTTTAGTTGATTACCTCTTAGTATAGTTATTATCAGTTCCTTTTTTTACTTTCTCTTATTTTCTCTTTGATTAATGCATAGAAGATCACTTTCAGTTTTTTTGTACCTTCATTTATATTATGTACCTTTTTATTTATTTATGTATTTTTCTTTTTTTCTTTTTTCTTTGTAAAATATTTTTTGAATATGCTTTGTATTTTTACGATGATCAGTGAACTCTGGCAGACGGCTGTAGCCATTGCCTATAATATGTTGTACCAAAAAAAGAAGTTTATTTGTACATTTTTGAAATATATATTATTATTATTATTATTATT
>JAAEAF010002962.1:0-120984 GCA_011037195.1 Triatoma infestans
TCACCGGAAATATCCGTTTTGAGGTCCCCTGAGTCCAAAAAAGTGGTTTATACCAAATGGTCTGTGTCTGTGTCCGTGTGTGTGTTGTGTATGTGTATGTGTGCAGCATAGCTCAAAAACGAAAATCCGTAGAAAGTTGAAACTTGATATTTCGTTTAGGTATCACCATGGGATCTGACGGTGCGTTATCTGTCAAAACTCCTCAACCGGAAGTACCACTTTACTAGTTGTTTTTTTTACGTTTTTGCGATTTTCTTAATATTGGCTCCGACGATTTTCTTTAAACTTGGTATATCAACTACACATACAAAGAGCTACAACTTTTATTTGAAACATTTCTCCGGGAAAATTCATTTAAGGGCACTTCTCGGGGACGGGTGGGTTAGGTTTTGATCCAAACTGCTGTTTCAGTTTATTAGACAATTCTGTCATCTAAATAATGTCAATTAGAATTAAATATGTTGTTGAAATTCCGAGTTTGAAAAAAATCGGATATCCGGATTTTTAACACTTTACTAAATGATTTTTTTGACTTGTTCGCCATTTTCTCAAAATTGGCTCCGACGATTTTCTTGAAACTTCGTATATATACTAAACATGCAATGATCTACATCTTTTATTTATAACATTTCTCTGGGAAAATTAATTTAAGGGCACTTTTAGGGGAGAGATGGGGTTACGCTTCCTCTAAAGGGTATCATAAGTTGATTATACGATTCTATCAGCCAAACAAAATTAATAGAAATAAATAGATAGCCAAAATTCCGAGTTTTAAGAAAATTAGTAAACCGGAAGTGCGCTTTTACTGAACAGTTTTTACAGTTTTCGACGAACTTCGTTAAATTTGGTACACAAACTATAACATTTGCCAATTATAATTTTGAGAACAGGAGTAAGAGAAAGTTGTGTGAGTGTTTCACACCATTTTTTTTTTTTAAATATAAAGTACATAAAGAAAAAATTCAAAGAAAATTATCTGAATTTTTACAAAATCTTGGGTATAGGGAGGATTCTATTTACAAAAAGTTTGAGGGTGGGGGAAATCATTTCTATCATTTTTACTCTTTTTATTATATCCAAAGAATATATTCATACCTGTCAAATACATAACATATACGTCAATTATTTGGTAAAGTGAGTGAAGGCTGTTTTCCTAATTGAGTCTACGTGCCGATTAGAACATTGATGGTCAGTCACACGTGCGCTTTACACCAAATCATCAGCACTAACTTTATTCTCTTTGACCAATTTTTTTTTTTTTTTTTTTTTTTGTAATATATATAAAATTCCATTTTCCGTAAAGTTATATACATTTTATTTTTTAAATTATTTTTTTTTTTTTTTTTTTTTTTGTGGATAAGTAAACTTTTATTTTTATTTCAACAATTTATGATAATGTAACGGGTAGGGGTATTAAATCGATTGAAATAAAATTATAACTTTTTCTGCATGTTAGTTTTATCATCTTTATTTGAATTTTTTTTTTTTTCAATGCGTCTTGAACATTTTAAAGATGAAGTTATAAGTTTTTATACGTCTCTTTGTACGTATATACAGGTTTTTTGAAAATGTTTGTCTGTTCAGACAGACCTGTGTCCAGTCGAAATTCCTTAAATGGAAAAACCTACTACTTTACTGAATTAATTTTTCAGTTTTTTTTTTCTTTTGTTACAAATTTAGGACTATCACTTTTATTTGACATATTTGGGGGGGGGATTCATTTTTAGAAAGATCCTGTGTGGGATTTATGTCAGACCACCCTACTGAATTGACATACCATATATTACGCGCTTCGGCATAAAGTTTTGTAAAAAAAAATAAGTGCATGGTCAGAATTCAAACTTTAAAATAAAAGTCAAGTTTAACACAATTTAATCGATAAAATACAAAATAAGCTTAACCTGTTAAAACCCTTTTAACTGAATCTGTTAAATAAAAAAAGCAGGTTTGTTTGTAGAGGAAATCAAAAGAGGTTTCCCTGGAAAAAGTATTATTTTCCCGGTTTAATGTAAAGTTTTCCATCATTTTATAAAATATTAAAAGTAACATTATTTAATAAAAAGTCCAAGCTTAAAGACAATTTTGCAGAGTATGTACTTTCTGCATGCCTTCTGTCACATAGGTGGTGCCCATATATTGTTGCGAAAGAAATAATAAAACGGAATTTGTTTTGGTATAAGGTATGGGAAAAAGTTATCTACGTACGATATAAATTTAATAGGTTTAATGAACAACCAGATAAAAGTGGATACTGTAATAAAAAAAAAATTATGGAGAAATTAAATGCTAAGTATCATTTAATGAAGTTCAATAGTGAACATCATTTATGGTACAAACAATTAGAATCCAAGAGTAATGACTACGTTTACAATGAAGTGTGCACATCCATTGTAAGTTGGATGTTTAAGATAAGATGTGAGCTGTTGAACTTAAATAAATATAACTTTAACAGATGTATCTCTTAGTTGGCTGATCGGCCAACTAAGAGATACATCTGATCATTTCTAACGGCCAACAATTGCTTCTATTTGATATATAACTTTAAACAAGAAAATGTCCCATTTTGACTTTTACATAAAAGTTATATTTCAAGCGACCACCCTGTATATTAATGGAAGAGAAAAAATCAGCCATTTTATTCCCTCTGCTGTTATCGCATAAAATTTTCAAAATTGAGTTTTCACCAAAAATACATATTTTTAGGCCCGCTGGGGGGGGGGGTACGGCAAAAGTGTTTTTTAAAAGTTTGTCTACGTGTGCATTGTCAGAATAGCTAAAAAAAGGAAACTCACAAAAAAGTGGAAGTTGGTATTTCGTTTAGATGCTAACCGGGATATACGACAATAACAATCGATGGTAAAAAAAAAAAAATCGATCGACAGACAATATTATTTTACTGAATTTTTTAGGTTTCTTTTTGGGATGTTGTTGTAAAAATTCTTCTATAACTTTTATTTAAATTATTTTTCCCGCAAAAATTGATTTTTGAGAAGTTGTATGGAATTCGTGGCGTTAAATTTCAAATATTAAATTTTTAATTTCCTTGAACGCTATTAACGCCGTCCATTTTATAATTATATTAACTGCAGCAAGAGAAAGTCGTGTGAGGGTTCAACATCAGATTTTTTTTTCTCAGCATTATCAGATTGGAGCAAGCACTCTTCGGCATTATCAGATTGGAGCAAGCACTCTTCGGCATTATTAGATTGGAACAAGCACTCTTCGGCATTATCAGATTGGAACAAGCACTTTTCGGCATTATCAGATTGGACCAAGCACTCTTCGGCATTATTAGATTGGACCAAGCACTCTTCGGCATTATTAGATTGGAGCAAGCACCCTTTCATTCTTCCTTTTTGATAATATTCATAAAGCACGCACGTATGTACCTACGCAAAGACTGATTCAAGCAAATTTTGCTTATTAGGGGAATCCTATTTTTTTTTTAATTAAAATTGGGCCATTATCGCAATACTTCACTCTTTTCCTGCCAAACCAAAAGAAAGAAAACAAGTTTAGCAAACTTACTTTTAAAAAAAACAAATCTTTACTCATGGAAATTTTTATAGATAAGGGACAATAAATATTAGTGATTAGATAAACAGTTAGAAACATAAAATAACTATTTACTGTCCTGAAAAAGAAAAAGAGAAATCGAAGATAAAAGCATAGTTACTAAATGAAGATAATAGGAACCGATAAAATCCTAGTCATAGTAATTCCATTAATAAATGGTGTTGAGGATTTCCACGAGCTGAAGTTAAATCTTGGGAAAGCTTCTTAATCCTTTTCCCCAGCAAGAAGTTGTGAAAGAGAAAAAAAGGAGAGATTTAATGCAATAAATCACATGTTTTTTCCTCACGAAGAAAATTGTCTCTTTTGCTCTTTTTAAGCTTTTCTTCTTTCCCCCCCTTCATTTTTCTTTTTTTTATATTTAAATCTTAATCAAATGTTGAGAAAAGAAAATACTTACGAGATAATCTGTGAAAAGAATATAAAGAAGACTTTCAGCTTAACATGTTATACACAATTATTTACGTCATGAAAGTGGCCTGTTAATTTAATCATTAAAGTAGTAGTAATTAAAGTTTGGAAAAGTATTTGAAATCGAAATTAAAATTTGATTAGCTGTCAACACCGAAAGAATTAATTGTACCTTTATGATCCAAGGCTGCCTAGAAATGAACTCGATGGGTTTTTCGAATTCATATTTAGCGAATCGGTTAACAATCTTTTATTCAAGCAATTTAGAGTAAATTTGTCTCCCTATGTTGATTATTATATACCTATACTTATTGAAAAAAATATCTTATTACGTTGAACTCTAATTCAAATCCGAGATGCTGTTTGTGTTATCAAAGAAGTAGCGCATATGTGCGTTAACAAATCATAGCCAGTGATTCTATTCTCATGTGATTAGATTAGAAACTCAAAACTACTTTCATACTGAATACGTGGATGAGTCCGCAACGCTGAATAACATCTGCTATTTTATCCATCTTAGCATCCTTTTATTCCCGACCGGATTCGGATTCATCTATCGTCAGAGCAAATCCCAAGTTCGTGTGGAGTGTTCACTTGAACGCAATGTTTCTGTTACACTCACACTTATTGTTTCCTATTGATTGCTCTGACGATGGATGAAAATCCAAAACCGGTAAGGAATGAAAAGGAATATGCATGCTACGACGGATAAAATACTAGACGCTACTTTCATATATATAGGCGGCGCTAATAACATTGAAAAAACTCAAATACCATTTGTAGTTTTAACGCCACAAATTTCGCAGCATTTCCTAAAATCAATATTATTTTCAAAAAATGTTTCAAATAAAAGTTTGTTTATATTTATACGCAATTACCATTCCAAGTTTAAACAAAAGCTTTACAGGTTGTTTTCTAGAAAATGCCAAAAAAAAGCTCAAAACCTAATATTAGTAGGTGGTAGAACCATACATTCTACTGAAGGTATTTCAGACGAAAGTTAACAACTACCGCTCCCTTAGACCCCCACCCTCACATACAATAATAAATTTTCTCTGGGAAAGGTTGCAAGTAAAAATGACAGGTATACAGTATTCGAAATTTAAAGAAAAGCGTTTACCGTTTCCGTGAAAAACTGAAAAGATCATTCAGTAAAGTCGCACTTCCGGTTGATGGAGTTTTGACCGAAAACTTCGTGTCAAATGCGGTAATTTCACCTAAACATAATACCAAAGTTTGAGCTGCTTACGATTAGAAAAGCGTCTACCGTTTCCGTGAAAAACTGAAAAGATCATTCAGTAAAGTCGCACTCCGGTTGATGGAGTTTTGACCGAAAACTTCGTGTCAAATGCTGTAATTTCACCTAAACATAATACCAAAGTTTGAGCTGCTTACGATTAGAAAAGCGTTTACCGTTTCCGTGAAAAAACTGAAAAGATCATTCAGTAAAGTCGCACTTCCGGTTGATGGAGTTTTGACCGAAAACTTCGTGTCAAATGCGGTAATTTCACCTAAACATAATACCAAAGTTTGAGCTGCTTAGGATTTTTCGTTTTTTAGATATATTGGTCAAACATAGAAACACATTTGCACACGTATAAATTTTGTAAATTCAGGAAATATGTGACTTAAAGTTTAAACAACTCATTTCTTAGATATGGAAATGAACAAGCTATTATTAAAAAGTAAAAGTATAAATTTACCTCCGTCAGGATAAATCCACCCCTTTAGAAATATTATAGTTAGCCTCCTTCACCAAAAGGTAAATTGTAACAATCGTACTGTACAAGCAATTAGCATTAGGTCGTAATTCACCTGGGCCAGTCCTAGTTAGGAAGGGATTGCATGGGACTGTGTAAGAGAGGGGAGGGAGTGAAACAAAAGAGGGAACCAAGACCTTCCTGACAAGGTCACGTACATGGTGGATTAACACTGGATTAAAAACCGGGAAACAGCTGAGCAGGAGGAGATGGGAAACTTAAATTGCTGCCAGCATTCAGAGGGTGCGGGAGAGAGATACACGGACGTTAAGAGTAACTAGGGTTCAGCGTGCATATATATACATAATCAAAGAGAAGAGATTTTCACACAGTGGACAGAATTGCTGATGTGATACGGTCTGTGGGTTTAAACTCTCTGGAGATACAATGTACTATATCTGAAACTCTAGCCAATGAGCAGTCTAATGCGTGGAGGCAGGAGCGGTGAGACGCCCTGGGGAGCGGAGGCAGTGAACATTACTAACATTCAACATGATTTTAGTTGCAATACAAAACTCTTTGTTTTCGTTAACATCCCAAAAAGAAAGAGAATTCCGGAGATTACAATCAAACTGAATGAGATAACCAAGAAAGCAATAAATAATATTCCGAAGTAACTTAGTTTTTCTTATTTTATTATTGGTAAAGGAAACTATTGCGATCGTGTCGCAATATCGAGTTTTCACCGAATAGATGTTTTGACGTCCCCTTTGTCCGAAAAAGTGCTTTTAGAAAGTAGTCTATAATGGAGTTGATGAGGAGAGAAATTGGGATTTATTAATTAGACGAGATCTGAAGACATTGTTATAATAAGTTTACATTGGACTTGTAATGATTTTATAGAATAATGGGTTAGAGTAACGGTAAGACACGATGTGATATATATGGTTGAATCTGATAGATCGATGTCTAGATTTCTCACTGGCTCATATACAGGTTCTCCCCACTCTAGCCTGCTTAAGTCAGAGAGTCCAGAGAGAGCCTGTTTTCTCTCGGTCGGGCTTGTGTTCTCTCTCTTGCCGTTACAAGTCTTTGTGTCTGTGTGGAGAGCATAATTAAAACATGGAAAATCGCAGTAAGTTCAAACTTGATATTTAGTTTAAGTACTAGCATGGGACCCGACAATGAGATTTTGAATCAAAATTGGTGAACCGGAAGTAACACTTTACTGAATGGAATTTTCAGTTTTTTACGATTCTCTTTAAACTTGTTAAATATTAACTGGACATATAAAAAGCTACAATTTTTTGTTTAAACATTTTTCCGGGATAAATCAATGAAGAGGGGATTTGAGTGAGGGGTTGGGTTATGTTTTCCTCTAAAGTGTTAGTTGGCATCCCTGTCGTCCATTTAAAACAACTGTCTGACCACTGCCTGTGTTTCAGTTTGCACAACTTCATAAACTCATTCAACGTTGGCAAAAACTGCACGTTTAAAAAACAGCGTTCAGTGAAAAAGAAGCGATGATAGTTCAGAAGCGGTGAACTATCAAAAATTAACACCGGAATGCATAAGTAAAGCGACTGTAAGTTGTAATAAATTCGAATTTCTAGAATAACGGGTAAATTGTGTCTGATTTGCAACACGCCAGACGACAAATCGAGGTTTTAATTCTGTCATTTGGATCTCGCACTGATGCTTGTACGGAAGAAAATAGATGAATTACCATAGAAGAAAAAAGTCTGCGATTCTGAAAGAAAAAAAAAAACTAAGATAACGTTTGCTCACTAATTGCGCAATATGCTTGAAACACTATGTTTGGGAAGTTCTGCTAAATCCCAGTCGCTGGATTTCTCGCTTTTATTTGGTTCCCTGAAGAAGTCATTATAACGCGTATCAAATAGTACGCGAACATGTGATTTTTTTTTTTTTTTTTTAAGTATAGATTGGACAAATGTATAAATATATTTAAGGGATTATGACGAAAAATTAGATCCATTGTAAGAGATTTATTTAATTCACCTTTTTAAATTATAACAATTTGTCTTTTTAATTATTGAATGATGATGCTCTTAAGAGATGATGGAAGATTAATCTTGAATGTACATCTCAATAATTCATTTACTGAATGGTATTTATCACTAAAAGTACTAAAAAAAACACATTGATATTTTGGTTCATTTTATTTATTTATTTTTTAAGTAAATAAATAAAGCACTTAGTGGAAATGAAAATTGTTTTTAGGGGTGAAACTTGATGATTTACTGTTGGAAAACTTTTCCGTTTTGTTGTTAAAGAAAGATTATTACAACTTTACCCCCCTCTTATAGAGTGTTTGGTAATAAACTGTCCGGAAGGAAACACTCCACATTTATATATATCTATATATTACATATTAGAAAGAGGGGGAAATATTGAGAAGTTTAAGGCAGACAATATTCACACTGCAAACTGGTAAGATCAAATATATATATTTTTTTCTCTTCAAGGCCATTAATTTGGCCTTTCGGCCTCATATATTAGAAACTTGTCATCCTCAATAACCCAATGTATTTTTAACTTACATTTACTGTTGTAATAACAAAAAAGTCAGAGTTCTTCAAACACAATTTTTACTAAATGCTGGTCTTGAATTTTAGACCTGAATGGAAGTATATAAACTTAATGAAACGTCTTTTCCGAGGAAACCATACATTCCCGCCTCCCCCCAAATTTCTTTAAATGATTTTCCGTGAAAAACAATTCTCAATAAAACTTTTTTCCCGTCTTTGACTTTACCGCCATTACACGGTCCCAATAAAAATGATAAGCTCTGTATTCATAGTTAATGTAACAAATTTAATGAAATCTATCCGGTGATTTTATGGATAAAATTGTAAAAACCGAAATACTTTTCGTGAAAACACCATTTCTGATTTTCTTCAAACTCAGAATATTTCTTTTATTCCTGACCGGATTTCGGGTTGCATCCAATATCAGAGTAAATTTATCAAGTTTTTGTAGAGAGAGTTCATTTCAATGTAATGTTTCTGTTATACTCGACACTTGTTGGTTTGTTTTTTACTTTTTATTATCAGTTATTATCTTAGTAATTAGTCTATTTATTAATAATGCTATTAAAGGGAAGAGGATAGCTAAGTGGTTAGCGTTCAGGACTCCCACGCGGAGGACCCGGGTTCGAGTCCAGCTATGCTACCTACCCTTAGATGTTTTCTTCCTAGAAGCCTCTATAGCTCTAGGAAGACTGTCCGGTGATGGACATGTTGTCTGTAACGAGAGAACATTGTTCGGAGCCAGGCAGTGCACTGATAAGGCTCCGGGCGTCAATGACCATAGATGTTAAATTAAAAAATAATAATAATACTATTAATTATTGTAAAAAAACTAACCAATATGCTGAAATCTTGTATTGAACAGCGTCACTTACCTGAAACAATAATTTAATATTTTAATACAAATATTTAATGAAAAATGTATATAATAACAATAATAATAATAATCAAAATGATTCTGTTAGAAGACTAGTACCTATAATCGCACAATGTAAGCATAATCGCTTACATAGGAAGAATGCCAGGGAAGGGATTAGCTCAGTGGTAGCGCGCTGGACTAGCAACGCGGAGATCACCGGTTCGAATCCAGCCGTGCTGCCCTTGGATTTTCTCTTCCTAGGAGCCCCTACACTCACTGTCCGGTGATGACAGTGTTGTCTGTAACGAGAGAACACTGTCCGGAGGCCGGCAGTGCACTGAGAAGGCTCCGGGCGCAAAATGACCACACAGATGTTGAGACGCTTAAATTAAAAAAAAAAAAATAGGAAGAATGCCAATGAACTTGATGTGGCAATTGTGGGCAAACTAGCATTCTTAAGCATGGCTTAAGGTAGGTGAGTTATATGCAAAGACCATAAGGATTTATGAATGCAATCAGGACCAGGAAATTAGCAAAAGATATTACAGAAAACATATAATTAAGGATTGTGTAACCAAAGATAGGTGCCGAAGATGCCAATAAAAAAGCTGGAAAGCATAAGCCACTTGATTGGGTAATCTCTTACTCCGTTATACCAATCGGCCTGATTTTGTTTCAAAAATTGTCCATCAACAATTGGGTTTTAAATGTGGATTTATAAGTGATAAACCGGATCTATAGTTTAAGTATAATGCAGTATGTGAGGATCAAAACAACCGCGCACATGATAGAGCGCTCCACCATAATAGGCCAATCTATTCTACTAAAGGACAAGCTGAAGAAACAAGTTTACGTAGTCCATATTACTGTCACAAAGTCACCCAAAACCAAACATCAATTTTTCCACAAAAAATAACAGTTGATAAATTTAAAAATGTGCAATTAATATTTGAATTAAAAAAAAAAAATATCATAAAAACTAATTTTCAAGAATAATGCGGCAAAATCGCCGCAGTTATATATTCCTATTTTGCAGGTAAACATTCCAAGTACGACGAAAAATTGACAATTAAAAGAACTATGTGAACTGCATTAAGGATGTAATAGCAGAGAGAGAAACAAAATGACAGGATCACTCTCTCGGACTGGAGTGGGAGAAACCACATAAATACAGCGACGGGAAACAGATAAAGAACAGTTCATACTACTGAGTTCATACAGCCAGTCACTCTACGTGTCATTACCCATTACCACTCTTACCATACTCTATTATTTCAAGTGTAAATTCCAGGCAGTCAGTGTCACTTATCATATTATACAGCGTTTAACCATATTCTGTTAATTCATTCTAACCAGACCATTTCCCTCCTTCATCAACTCCATTATAAGAAAGTCGTGTGAATGATTCACACTAAATTTGTTTAAAATATTTTATTTAACTGGGAAAAACTGGAAAACTGCTAGCGAAGTGTTTGAAAGATATTTCTAGCAGAGAAATCTGGAAATAGGGATTAAGATATCCAGTTTTTGGCCTACACAAAGTTAAATACTCCTTTGTATACTTAATATATATAATACATATAATACAAAAAACAACCCGTAGGTAATAAACAAATGGTCTTAAATGTTAACAAAATACATAGAATGTAGAATCAATAAAATACAATAAAATTTATTATTTTTTCCTTCCATTATTCTTGCAAGAAAATATGTTTTACTTTCATAGAACTCCCACAGGACTAAAGCTATTTTCTACAGGAAAAACTGAGAAAAGTATGGAGCTCTTAGAATACACTTCAGTATGTGAACTTTACAACAGCGAAAAATAAGAAGGTGTTTTATGCAATGTTCATAAACAATTGCTCAACATGTTATAGTGCACTATGTTTCTGCATTAGTGACTTCTCTTGGCATATTTTAATTTCTGTTTAACATATTTTGATGTAAATAATAATTTTCATTGAATGAAAAAATTTTGCTACCGGAATCTCTAGGTGCAACAGAATGGAATATCAAGTTTAAGCTTCCTGTAATTATTGTTTGTGTGATGGATGCAAGAAATTATATCTATTTTAATTGAAGAAAATCATGAGAAAAATGCGAGCTTGTTGGCAAAGGGGTAACCCAGGTAGAAGAAGTACAGTTGCAGGGGGAGTTCATGAACCTTGATAGCATTGTCTACCCTTTCTTCTCACAGGGGAAGATTTGAGCAAACAATTAGAAGAGATTCCTGCAGGATAGTCTGTGGTAGACATTCAAGGCAGGACACTTGTTTTTCGTTCTCTTAGAATCAGCGGCAGTTTAAGTTATAACATTTACTCTAGATTAACAATAAATTAATCTATTAAGCATAACAGTTGTGACATTGTAAAATATTTAAATATCTTTAAAGATAATATATTTAATTTAATCTACCAGTGTTTTCATAATTATTCTTATTACTTCACTCTCTTAAAACTTTCAAACACAAGCCCCTTTACTGAACCGCTCACGCCACAAGCTACTACACTACAACACAATCACACCAATAATATTTTTTTACTTTCTCTAACTGATGTATTAAGAGAGTATATATTGTAATCGTGTCCAATTTTCGATATGAGTAGTCGAGTATGTGAATATTTTTGACACTATAGGTCAAAAACAAAAATCGCAGAAAGTTCAAACTTGACATACCATTTGGTTATCACCATGCGATCCGATAGGAATTTAACTGTCAAAATTCTTCAACCAATTGGAACTACCAATTATAAACTTATTAATCAACTACACATTATAAAGTATTACAGTTTTTATTTGAAACAATTCTCCGAGAAAATATTAATTTAAAGTTATTATATGGAATCTGTGCTATTATATTTTAAATTTTATTTAAGTTAGTGTGAATTTTTGGGCATTCTTTTCTGGATTACACTGAAAACACATTCCGTTTCTACCTGCCAAGAGTGCTAATCAAATATGCACCCTACCACTGCTATATTTATGGTTAGGGATATTGAGTAAAAATGTCCAATATAATGAAAAATTTATCCATTTTATAATTATATTAACTGCAGTAAGAGAAAGTCATGTGAGTGTTTCGAAACCAGATATTTCTGTTTATTGAACAGACCACAAAACGAGTATTGATTCTCTCAAAAGACTCGCTCTTACAGAAACTAAGAGAAAGTATAGAATTAAACTTTCAGGATGACTACCCCTTATCATTGATACAGAAAGCGAGGCGAAAAGATTATCAGTGTAATAAGCAAGGAGAAGAGCTTCTGTATTGTTAGGTAGTGTGAAAGGGCTCCTATCAGTGAGCAAAGATAATCAAGGAGCTCTTGACCAGATTGTTGTTAAAAGCGACAGGTTGCAATGAACAATTTGATAAGAAAGTAATAAAGTAAAAATCTTCAGTAAAAAAAAAGAGTAATATAAAGTGGGAATATCTTAATAATGAGCTAAACTAATAGTGATGAACTCCTAATCAATGAGGTAATACTATACTGGGAATTTTGATCAAGCAAATGAAAAAGAAGAAATATGATCTCTTATCGATACATCCTTCAGCGTCAAGGTTTTGTGGTAATCTTTGTTTTTATGTGTCATTCACTTCTTTTTTTTTCTGAATATTATAATGAATCTATAACTGGTAGGGGGGGGGGAGTCAATGTTATATGAGATCTATATTATATCAAATTACAACCAAAATACATTACTTAATCAAACCAACACACACCCACACATTCACACACACACACCCAGACAAAACACATTAAAAATCAATAATTACATAATTAATTATATATACGTATATTACAAACAAAACATTTTGTTGATCAACTGTGTTAATTTGATAGTTTGATCGAATATGTTTCTACCATCCTATATGTTCAAATATTTGATTATGTGATAATGAGGGGACAAGTCCATTAAGATTCTGAGCAGTGATTACATTAACGTAAGGGAGTTCAATTAAACTAAAAAAGGAAAAAAAAAAGACAAGAAGGGGAACCATTAATTAATTGAGGATTGGTTTAATTACATAATGAACGTAGAGATATTGATGAGAACTGAAGGTATAAGTGAAGTACTGAGACCGTCAAAGTAAAGAAAGTTTAGAATTTAATATTGCCCACATGCGATGGTCTAGTGGCACTCGTCCAGAACTCAGGGTTTATTATTATTATTATAAGTACTTTATTTTAAAAATAACACAATAAATGATAGAATACTTGAGTATAGAAGCATGGCAAAGAGTCGTCTGCCAGAGTTTACAGCCATAACAGAAAAACGAAAAATAATAAAAAAAAGAAAAATGATGAAAAACAAAGCAAAAATTGTACTAGAACTAAAACAGAACTGGAATAAGATAGGAAAGTAAATAAAAGTATTGACACAACTGATGGTTAAATAAATCAAACGTAGTTTTATAAATTAGAATAAAAAAACTGAAAAACTAACCTAAAGAATCTGAGATCCTGACTTGCCTAACTCTCCAAGCGTGGCGAGCGTATGCAATTAAAGGATGACAAGGTGTTGTCTGGTAAGGTAAACAATAATTTCTCCTCCAGAAAGTGAGCATTTGCCGAGATGGAGGAGCCGCACTTCCAATAATGCAGGACATTCTGCCAAGAAATGAAACAGATCCTCCCGTACTTGGCAGTTACAGAGGGACTTTTCTCGTTCGGAATCTTTCTCCAACCAAGGGGTATAATTTAGGTATAACAGTTCTGCTCTTAGTTTCAACAACCAGCTTATCTCTGAGGTTATTAAATAGGGACGATGTTACAAATGACTTATGGTCAGTGATTAAAGTTTTATACAAAAAAAAAAACGATCAGAGTTCTCTGCACGACAAAAGAATTCAGGCTTTAGATGCTGACCCAAAATCAGGAGAAAAAGTGGAAAACTACAGTTGGTAGCGCAATTAGAAAGCAAAGGAGAAACGTTTCAAATAAAATTGTTAGCTCATCGTATGTGTGGTTGAAAGAAACTGAAGAATCCATTCAGTAAACTTCCGGCTAAGGAATTTCTGACAGTTAACTTCCTGTTGGATCCCAAATGCAATGTCAACTTTGAAATTTATGTGTGTTTTCCGCTATGCTGCGCACATACATGGCCACTCATAACGAAAATTTGACACGATTACAATATGTACTCTCTAATATAAGTTAGAGAAAGTAAAAAAAACCTGATGTAAAATACTCACACAACTTTCTCTTACTCCAGTTTTCAAAATTGTAATTGACAAATTTTTATAGTTAGTGTATCAAATTTACTGGAATTCGTCGATGTTCTTTACGGAGAAAATTGTAAAAAGTGAAAAATACTTTCTAGTCTTCAAACTCAAAATTTCAACAACATATTTAATTCTAATTAATATATATTAAAAAAAAAAAAAAAACAAATAAATAAATTGAAATAATTAATAAAATAATAAGTATACAGTTAGAATATTAATCGAAGCGGAAATGGTTTTAACAAACTACAAATAAGAAAATGTAGGAAGTTTAACTAAAGACTTTGGTTCGTTAAATATTAACGAAGTTGTAAATACAACGAGGGAGCCTTTGGTACTTAATTTGTGAGGCCAGGGGGTTGTACAACTTAAGTTCTTCTAGTTCAACTTAATTTAGAAGAAAGAAAAATAATAAGATGTAATAGTACATTAGTGGAACTGTAACAGAAAATTAGATATTCAACGAGCTTGCAAGCTCGTTAAGTTTTTATAATTACGCCATAAATATATAATGGGGATAGTTTTTTTTTAATGTTTGCATTTGACTGCAAACAAATTAGTTATTTTATTTTTATTACTAAATTTATCATAGTAATTTAGTGAAATAATATTATTATACCAAACATACAAACAATTAGTATTAAGTGATTAATTAATTAGCTTTTATAAATAAAATTAATTGACCCTCTATCTACATGCCCGCTATTTACATGATTACCTTAAATCTATCACTCTTGGAATGGATAAATTTTATTTAACTAAATTTGTAATTATTGCAAAATGATATCGCTGTTTTTATTTTGGCAAGTGATGGTTTTCAAGGCAGATAGTAAAAACTTTCGTTGAGCGGAATAAAACACTTGGCTGTTCAGTAAAAGGTGTCCAAGTTCGGCAAATTGTTTTTTTAATTTTTTATTAATTGTTTTGAAGACGATACGTCAAAATTAAAGTTGGCTTTCTCTCGACTCTCCAAAAGCCCGCCAAAAAAGAAAGAAAAGTAATCTGTTATTGATGAGATATTTAAAATGATCATAGATAGAGGTCTGCTATTCATTTTACGAGAATGGATAAGAACTTTTAGAGGAAGTCATACCAAAGATGTGGGCATCATCACTCTAAATATATGAGACGAACAACTTGAAATTTCGAAAACAAAAGTCCTGAGGTAAAGGTTTCCTTTCCTTAATTCCTACCTGATCTAATTTCTCAGCCGTTTCCGGCTGATCCACGGATATACTAATTTTTCCGGAAAAATATAACACATAAAAGTTTATGTATTCCAAATTTAAAAATAAAATATAGGAGCTGTTTTCGAGAAAATGTCAAAAATGTAAAAAAATCATCAAATCCCGGTTATAAGATTTTCTTAGGTAAATATTAATACATGATGGAACGTACATTACACATTAATGTGGCACTAATGAAACAGAAAGGGTACAGTAGATTGCAACCGAAGGGGTCTATTGTGCATCCTCCTGCCATTGCCGAGATGATACCTCTCAAAATACAACATCTTTTAGATTGATTTCTCTAGGAAAGGCGAAAACCTAAGAAAAGCCCTCAAAACGTATATTTCCGGTGAAAACCCATCGAGAGAGATAATAAAATAATATTAGCAGAATGGGGGGGGGACATCTTCAAAGGGTTAGTGGAGGAAAGTAATTGCATTATTTACTTTCCTCCACTATGTCATCAGAAAAATGACAGAGGATATGGCCACGTTATTGAGGCCTAGATCATTGGTGTCACTGAATGCTGCTTTATGGTGGAGAAATAGCGCCGAGGGATGAGGGATATTCTCTGGTAGTCAAGCTGCATTAACGGCTTTGAATAAGCTGTGTTGGAGCTCTAAGTTAGCGGATTAATGTAGGAGAAGACTAAATGGGTTTGCTCAGAAGAGCAGAGTGGAGCGATATGCGGGTATAGAGAGCAATGAGAGAACGGACGAGTTGGCTAAAATGGGATCCACACTTCCATTTTGTGGTCCTGAGTCAGCTTTAGCCTCAGGGAAGGTCAGACAATGGAGGAAAAGGGAATTATTGATGCACGGGAGAGACACAGTGGGGTGCATCCTGGCTAAAAGATGTATAAAAGGTATAAGGCAGGGTAACGTGAAGTATCTTCTCTCGTTGGCTAGGATACAATTGAGGGTACTTAATAATATATTGACAGGACATTCGTGGTCATTTACACAAAATAAGCAGGACGTTTAGTCCTCTATAGCAAAACTACGATGAGGAAGTCGGGGTCACGGTGAACTACTAGGTCTATGTCCCCGTTTCGCCAATACTTGGTTTCGCATATTCGGGACACTCTCAAACGAATGCTTGGGGAAATTACGAGTTTAGAGATATCTTAGGAGATGGTAGTCAGATTGGTACATCCCTGGGGGGGAGTCTTCTTAGGAGTTTAAATAAAATCGTTGAAACTGTTTTTTGAGAAAATCGCATGAACTGAGAAAAAAAAAAAACATTTTGTAAAGGCTGGTGTTTGACATGAAGCCTTCATATCGAATACGGTGATGGTATATAAGCGGAAAATAAAAACTTGTTTTTCTTACTTCCTGTGGAAACAAAATTTTGAAAGTTTGACACGATCTCAAATTCTCAAAAAGCAGTAATAAATGGTAAAAATAATCTATCATTTTTTTTTTCCTTTTTTTTGGCAGCGCCCTCTAATTTACTTGATTTAATATTGCTACGTTATTTATAGAATTGAAATAAAAATTCTTCCATTAGCGGCGGACTTGTTAGAAAATTATCTGTCAAAAAATTTAAAAGACATATTACAATATTTATAGCAACCGAGCGTTAGAATTTTTTTTTTCTCTTCACAGGTGTCACTTTTCAAAAAACTTTCTCTTTTTTCATTAAATAAAAAATTTAGCCAGTGAGAGAGAGAGAGAGAGAGAGAGCGGGAAAAAAGTGTTAAAAAAATTCTATTGTGTCAAATATTTAAACAGTTGAAAAACAAACACGTGCCATATCTTGGGCACTTGCAAATCACCTGAATCTAAAAATAAATAAAAAAGCATTGAACTTTACATGGTGACATAAATAAATATAAAAAAGATTTTTAGGATGATGATAATAATAGGATCTCACTAATATTTACCTAAGTCATGAAAAGAATAGTTAATTCCAACTCACTTGCCTGCACTCATTCCCCGATGGGTAAATCGACAGGTATCTCTCGGAAAAATCAGGGTTCATTTAGCACTCCCGCTTTTTCTTGAAGTTTTTTTTAGGAATTATCTCCCCTATAATTTTTATTTTCTCTAAATTTTAGGAATAGGAAGTAGAGTCTTTTGTGTCAAATTTTCGAAATTGAGTTTTCACTGGAAATACACGTTTTGAGGGCTTTCCTTAGGTTTTCACCTTCTTCTAGAGAAACCAATCTAGGAATGTTGTATTTTCAGAGGTATCATCTCGGCAATGGCAGGGGGATGCACAATACACCTCTTTCTGTTTCGTTAGTGCCACTTTAATATGTAATGTACGTTCCATCACCTACTAATATTTACCTAAGAAAATCTGTTAACCAGGATTTTATGATTTTTTTTATGGTTATTGAAATTTTCTGGTAAACAGCTGCAGTATTTTTATTTTTTTAAAATTTGGAATACATAAACTTTTATGTGATATTTCCGGAAAAATCGGTATTTCGGAGGATTCTGGGAAAACTGAGAGATATTAGATCTGGTTAGATTAAGGAAAGTAAACATTTACCTTAGGATTTTTGTTTTCCAAATTTTGTTGTCAATAAAAATCTGGTGTGAAACATTCACACGGTTTTCTCTTAACCGCAATTTACATAGTTCACTGCACGTGATAAAGGGGCCAAACTGAGGAGCGCATCTAAATACTGGAAGAAGAAGTTAAAGAGAGTAGGGGTTAAACCAACCGCCTGTATAAAAAGGGTTAGAATCTCACTCGAAGGATGATTCATTGAGTCACCGTTAACCATCATCGTACAGCATACTTCGTTCTCACACCGTCACATTACCAATCAGCCGGTGACTCTTTTCTCATGCAACAATCAATTTTCTCACATTATTTCAGTGCAAAGTCCTTGTAATGCTTATAATTCGCGCTCAATACAAACAGTGTTCGCCAAGCCTAATTAACTCCACCTACGTTATTTTCTCTTCTGACCAATTTCCATAAAATATCCACCACAATTAATTATACTTGACTAATTCGATTCACATAATAATTCTTACTAGATGTTCAGTTGTTTTCAATTTACTTGAATTTGAAAGTCGATTTTAAACTTTATAAAACGATTTTTTTTGAGGAGAGCATATCGTCCGGAAAAACATTCAAACAGAAATGTTACGTTCTGATATTTTATCCGTTGCAGCATGTATATATATGTATATATATCTTTAGTTCCTGACCGGTTTCGGATTTTCATCCATCGTCAATGCAAGTGTGAGTTGAAGACAGAAACATTGCGTTGAATTTGAAGTGTCAACATTGAAGTGAATTCTCTACATGAACTTGTTGAATTTACTCTGACGATGGATGAAAATCCGAAACCGGTCAAAATTCAGTCAAGTTGCACTTCCGGTCAACCGATTTTCTTCAAATTTGGAATTTTGGCAACATATTTAATTCTCAATAATACTGTATAGAAAAATCGTATATTAAATTGAAACAGTACTTTATAGGAAAACTCTTACTAGGAGTAAAAAAAAAAAAAGTTAACATTTGCAGCAAAAAAAAAGGCGTGTGAGTGTTTCACATCAGAATTTTTCACAATCAGTAGTGACAACAAAACACGTTTTTGTGTTAAAAAGTCAATTTCCAAAATCTCCACGATCTCAGTACAATCTACATTATCTTCGAATAACTTCTTCTTGGATTGAGTTATCAAAAAAATTATAAGATAATCACATATCACTTTCTGAATCACAGATTTTCCATTTTTCCGAATATGGAAAAATGTTTATAGAAAGTAGAGTTTTAAAATGCTTTTTTTTTTTAAATGAGAAACTTGAATTAGTCGTTTTTCGAATGTTCCGAGCACAAAAAAAAAAGAACAATAAACAACAAAGCTCCATTGATAAAGGAATACAATAGAGGAAGTTATAGGAGAGTAATGTAGCTGTAAGGGTTTTTGTGTTTCAGCAGACAGTTGGCAGTGATGGTGGTTATTTGCTGGCGGAGTAGTTGATATAGAAGTGGTTTTGTTTCTCAGTAGGACGGGTATTTCAGACAGCGATGTTAAATGTAAGCGAGGCGACTGGTTTTTCGTTTTTGTTTTTTGGGAGATGAAGGAGGGTATGAATGAAAACGGTTTGAAATCTGGATGGAAAATGTGTGCTCAGGTGGTGTGGTGTACTTAGTGTTATGGTACCATGAAACAACAATAACAGAGAGCGATAGTCGAGCACAACATTCTCTTTTAACAGCCCGCAAACTGGTTTTCATTTTGACTAAACCTTATACACACCTCTCTACATATACAGAACGATATTATACCATAACCTGGGCCTCTATGATAATAATACAGTAATTAACTGAGTGTACAACACTTGTCCTTTATGTTATCATATATTTTACACCAGATTATTTGAAAATAAGATGGTAGATTATACATACAGATATATATATATATATATACACGAATTGGAGCACATATTTTTTACTTCCTCTTACTGCTGTAAGAGAAAGTATTGCGATCGTATCAAAGTTTTTATATCTAGTTTTCATCGGAAATACACGTTTAGAGCTTCACTGAATCCGAAAATCTTAGTTCGGAGTTAAGCTAAGTTCAAAGTTAATATTTCGTTAAAGTCTCACAAAGGGACCTAAAAATAAGGTTTTGGATAAAATCGGTCTAAACGGAAGTAATTTGAATGAATTTTTCAGATTTTGGTGATTTCCTCGAATGGCGCTCCAAGATTTTCATTCAGCTTACTATATTAACTTACTCATTCAAAGAGCTATAACTTTTATTCGTAACATCCCCCCCCCCAATAAAAATCATTTATGGGGATTTTTAAGGGGAAAAGTATAAGGTTATGCTTTTCTTTCCAATTTATTATAAGATTCCATCAGATATATATATTTTTTTTCCAACATGTGTAATTGGAATCAACAGTGTCGTATGCCACAGAGTTTTGGGGAAACTCGCCGGAAGTATATAGAATTTTCAAGATTCAGAAGAAGATAATTCGTATCCTGGTCAAGGCTAAACGGAAAGAAAGTTGTAAGGATTAATTTAAAAAGTTAAATATACTTACTCTTCCATCTTTATATATCTATAAATTGGCAGTGTTGGTATTTTAAAAACAAAGATGATTTTTTTGTCACTAAAAATATTAGCCTCTACGAAACAAGAAGTAAAGGTTTAGTTTGTCCACCATTTACAAGGTATACTACAATTCAGAATTCCTATATCTCCATGGGTATAAAAATTTTTAAAATGATTCCGTCATCTATTGGTGAACTCTTAAATTTAAAAGATTTTAAAAATAAACTGAAAGACTATTTATTAAGTAAATGTATATACCCACTAGATGAATTTTTAACAAAATTGTAAAAAACAAAACAATAATTATAATAATATAAAATTATTTCCATAATTTTTCCCATTCTCAGTTTTTATAATGTTAGATAGGCGGCTTATAATCTATATATAGTGTAGTTTGCTAATATCTATATATATAAAAATTCAGCTTCCGTATGTTTGTGGCCGCAAAACTCAAAAAATAGTTGATGGATTGACTTGAAATTTTTACACAACGTTGCATTTCTATATAAGAGTGTTTATATATACTTTTTACTTCGAAGTTCCCACGGAAACGGGAACTTCTCCGAGCGTTTCGCGAGGTTGGCAAAAATAGACAGACTCAGACGCGTTGCGATGATGGCCCACTCTCTGAACCTCTTTCTCAACTACTTATAAGTACCTCGATTCCGAAGTTCCCACGGAAACGGGAAATTCCGAGCTAAAATCCGTTCAAACGGCCATATTGCGTTAGCACTTGCTTCTTCAGGTATTACTGCTACGTTGATGGAAGGAGATAGAACAGTGCATTCAGCCCTTAAACTGTCACTAAACACTTCACAGAAAACCTAACATGTAACATTTCTAAAACATCAGGAATGGGAAAGATTCTTCGGGCGTGCAAAATCATTGTATAGGATGACTCTACTATGGCTTATAAGAAGTCATTGGAAGCATTAGACCAATACATTGAAAGACTTGCAAAATAATCAGGTTCCATTTGGTGGAGCATTGGTGTTACTAGCCGGTGACTTCAGGCAAACTCTTCCAGTGATACCTCGCTCAACACCAGCTGATGAATTGCATGCCTGCTTGAAATATTCAACTCTTTGGAGTACAGTAAAAAAAATTCATTTAACAACGAATATTTCAACTTCAAAACGATCCAACTGCTGCCATATTTTCAATACAATTACTCGAACTCGGTAACGGCCTGCTCCTACAAATCCGGGAACGCGAAAAATCACCTTCGCATCTAATTTCTACAACATTGTACATTCAAAAGAAGAATTAGTAGACAGGGTATTCCAAAGCATCGAAACAAATTATCAAAATCACGCATGGTTAAGCCTAAAAATAAAGACTGAGCCACAGCGAAGCGTGGTCGGGTTACCTAGTAACGTAATAATTGTTGACAGTTATTTCAATTTTATGTACTTTTTTATATATTATGTAATATTTATTGTGACGAGCCTTGTGTGCATTTATATGTACAAATGATTTGAAGGCAATAGAATTATCTACCTATCTATCTATATAATATTAATCAGAATTAAATATGTTGCGAAAATTCCGAATTTGAAGAAAATCGCGTGACCGAAATTGCGACTCTACTGACCACTTTTTTTTCAGTTTCCAGCGATTTCCTCCATAAAAACATCGAAGATTTTCAAATTAAACTTGTTATTAGTAACCATAGATACAAAGATTTATCATTTTTGTTTGCAAATTTTTCCCAGGAAATTCTTTTAAGGGAAATTCTGAGGGAGAGGAGGGCATGCTTTTCTCAGAAATGACATTTTATCAAGTTTACATACTCATATTCATTTAAACTGAAGGTAACAAACATTTAGTAAGTATTAAGTGTTTAAAGAGAATTAGTCAATTATAACAATGTAAGTAGCAGTAAGAGAAAGCCGTGTTGAGTGTTACAAGACAGTTTTTTTTCATTTCTCATGAAAAATAAAAAATACGAATGCATTTGCCTAAATACTGTGAAACAAATGTTTGTAGTAAGATAACTACAAACATTGGTGTAGGAATAGTGTTCCTAGATTTGAATGCAAAAGTATGTATGTGTGGGGTAGGCTAAAAAGTGCAGGTATATGCTTGTACCGTAGTATTTCTTGATGAGGTTGAGTTTTGTTTGGGGGTCTTCTAATCCCAAGCAGTTGAAAGCATCAACTACCTTAATTACGAAAGGATTGTAGTCTTGAGTGTGACGGGTGTGACAGTGTATGTATTGTTCAAGATGTTACAAGGAGACACCATTATCCCTGGAGAAGTGGCCAAGTCTACTTGCTGCTAAAGAGTTATTAAGTGAGATTTGGTTCATTTAACATGTGATTCTCTTACAAGAAAGGCCGGACCGGTTGGAAGTTAATGAAATGATAAACGGTAAGTGCTCTAAATGCCTGGAAATACTAGATAAGGATAGATACAATCTTCCACAATTTAGAGGATCTTTGCTTTCTAAATCAACAGTTCATAACTTTTTTTTTTTTTTTTTTAACAGTTGGCACCCTATCAGACCTCAAAATACATTCTCTCTACCGTTCCAAAAATTTTTTCCAATTATTACTTTCTCTTGCCGCTGAATGAGAGAATAGGCTATCTACCAAAATGTTTGAAATTGAGATTTTTATCGGAAATATAAGTTTAATCGAGTAAAAACCAAAATCGGGATCTGATTGTTTAACATCTACAAATATAGAAGAAATCGATCATTACTACTCACAACAAGGGGGAAGTACGCACCCTTGATCAAGAACCATTGCTTTAGACGTCTTAGAGCAAGCAGCTATGAAAAAGCTAAATTGGTTTTATATTAAATAAAAGAAATATATAATATTGAATAAAATATTTAAATTATTGCAGCGTTACTTTGAAGCTCAACTTTGTACTTAATCCGGGGAAAGCTTTTAAATGAGATCTTAGAATTTCATTCTTGAAACTTTAATATTATTATTATTATTTTCCCTTAAATCGATGGAGAAGCGGAGGAGAAAATAAGGTTGGGAACGATATCTAATTTGTGTTATCACGTAAAAAAACTTTATCTTGTTTATTTTTTTAATTTTTCTTTTTCTTTCCATAATGTAGTTTAAATATTTTCATCATCCAAGAAAGAAGTGTTTCCTTGTTAAGTACAAGAAGACCCACTTGTTCAAGAGTTCTTGATTATATTTATAGAGAAAGAAGAGACGGTAGAATAGTGGACAATGAGTTGAACTCCAGATAGAGGGTGGGAGGTTTTCCAAGACGAAAGAGCTAAAGATGCTTGTAAGAATGTTGTTAAGTACTTTGTTTAAATAAATTTATTGATTTCTTTTAGTTTTTCAACTACCATCTAATAACAGTATTTAAAAGCAATTATAAAAATAATAATGAGAAAAGATATTATAACAATCCAAAACGGTCTTTTACTAATTAATTTCAGAATATATATTTTTTAGAAGAAAATAGAATATAATAACACTCAGTTATGGTAAATATTATTGCCAGGGTATGCTGACTTGGAGGGTTTAGCTGGATGGCCGGCATTCGGGCGAGTAAAGATGCAGAGAACCTATTTGTGTAGGAAAAGCGCCCAGTATCTTCTAAAAGAGCGCAGAATCGAGGAGAAACTCAATGGAGTAAACCTGTCCATTCTTGCTCGGGAAAACCTGTCCAGAAATTGAGGCAGGCTAAGATTTGCCTAGGCAGTTAAGACCGAAAAATATCAGAGGCGTGCATCAGTCTGAGTAAAGATACTCGCTGAATGTTGTCTGGTTTATTCATGTTACACACTCAGGGTAGAATCTGAAGAAGCTGTATCTAGAAAAGGATTGTAACTGTAACTCTGTGGAGAGATAGAAGAGAATTCCTAAACACTTACTTTACTTTACTTAGTCGGAGACCTCTTCATACCCTAGGGTGTCGAGGTTTGCGGAAGGAGCTCCATCTTTCCCTATCTCTGGCTAAGTTTTTGGCCTCTTCCCATCTGACCCCTCTTCTTGTTATGACCTCTCGGAGGTTATCCACCCAGGTAATTCTCTTTCTTCCACGGGGCCTTCTACCAGTCATTCGCGTTTCGCATGCTTTCTTCGGGTACCTCTCGTCACGCATCCTACACACATGTCCGAACCATCGTAGCTGACCTCTCTCAATAACTTGAGATACTGGTTCACTTTTAAGTGTGGTTCTAATGGTGGTGTTGCGGATTCTGTCTCTTCTGGTTCTTCCTGCCACTTTTCTTAAATACCTCATTTCGGCGGCTTGGAGTTGGCTACGTTCCGCTTCTCTTAGAGCCCATGATTCACTTCCATATGTCAGCGTTGGAACGAAGGTCGAACGGAAGACTGCCATTTTTGTGTCCTTTGTTACTTCCTTTTTACTGAGAAAATTTCTGTTTATGGCGTAGAATAGTCTTCCTGCGGCGCCTAGTCTTGCATTGATTTCATTTTTGACTTTGCCGCTCTTACTCAGCATCACGCCCATATATTTAAACACAGACACTTGTTCTATCCTTTTTCCGTCTATTTCTATTTGTACTTGTTCTTCATTCCTAGTCATACATTTCGTTTTGGAGGTGTTAATTATCATCCTTAACCTAACCTTAACAGTAAATAAATTTTTATAAAATCGTGTAAAGATGATATGTTAATTTTTTTTAAATAAACTAAACTAAATAATTTAAGCTGAATTCTGTTTAAAAAAAAATATAACTGACAATAAAACTCTTTAATTTCTATTATACTATTGAAACAGAACGGTGTTCTCTATCGCTCAGTTCGACGATTGACAACGAAAAGTAGCGAAATGTGAAAATGATTGACGGCTCTTAATTTTTTCTATGTACAGTTGAACTTGTTTAATATAAACACGCATTATGTAAAAGCTGACGGTTAGTAATGGCTACCAATAGGCGTACGTATTTTTCTTGGAAAAATGATTCAAATAAAATGACGTCCCTACGTTTGTAGATCGTACATGAAATAGGAGAAATCCATAGGATTCATGATGGAGAAAATCGCCACGGACTGAAAGAAAAAAAAACTGTATAATCGGAATTCCTGAAATTTACAAGTCATATGCGGTAGTGATGATACTACAGTAAATAAAGAATGAACTTACTGCCACTTTTCATTATTGAAATATTTTGTTCAAACATACAAACAAACACACAGACTCCATTCGCAAAAAACATTTTTTTCAATCGAGAAAAAAATATCAGATTCCCTTGTACTATAAAAAATTCTGGTTTGAAACACTCATACTGCAATTGACATATTTTTGATTAAAGATTTATTATTTATTTATACAATTATAACCTAGTTACAGATTTCACATATAAATATGTGCATCCAAAATGTCATTCGTACTTCCGTTTAACCGATTTTCTTCAAAATTGAAATTCTGGCCTAAGATTAATTTCTTATTAATATTATATAGATAATGAAATCGTTCATATATTGAAATGGCTTTTAGAGGAAAACCTAACATCACTTAAACGAATTTTTCCAGAGAAATGTTGGAAATAAAAGATATAGCGCTTTATATGATTAATCGATATGCCAAGTTTAAAGAAAACTCGTTGAAGTCGTTTTCGAGAAAATCGAAATTGCTGATTGAATCTAAATGAAATACTAAGTTACAGCTTCTGGGGATTTTCTGTTTTTTAGTTACGCTGCTGGACATTACAAACTCCAAAAGAGACAAAAAGTTTTTGAATTTAATAGAACTCTCTTTCTTAAATTTGATAACCTAATATTTTCTCTTTTAATAGAAAAATAAAGTGAAAATTACAATTTTTTCTCACTTTTAGAACGGAAATATCAACCTCAAGCGTTGGATACTTTAAATAGGGATTATATCAGATTATATTCAATTAATGATAAAGCACTTGTTAAAAAACACTTGTACGGTGGTATGAGTGCCGTATTTTCGTTATAAGTAGAGAAACTATGAAAACATACATTAAAAGGGTGAGAAGTAACTGATCCTTAGTCTATGTACTGGCTAGACTAAGTGTAAACAAACAAACACTTCTTCCAAACTGTCTAGAAACAGAAATAAAAACAAAGAGAGTGAGACAGAATTAAAAGAAGAATAAAGTTTGAGGGCAAAAGAAGAAACTAAATGAAGAAAAAGTAGGTAGGCAGACCTCAAAGTGACAGATCCATAAGTGGCCTTAATGTAAAATAGGTTGTGAAAAGGTGGGGGGGGGACGTATATGTGACATCATGTGTGGATCTTGTGTGTGGTAGGAGTGGAGAAGGGGACACACGTCATTAGCATGTGTAAGAGAGCGGCAACTACAAACCGGGCACCAAACGACCTCAGACACGACAGACTGACTGACTGTCTGAAACAAAATACATGTAAGGTGACATACAGACAAGAAACAAGCCCTACTTATTACGTCCATCCAACCGGAACACTTTTTCTTTAAATATTACCATATAAAACCATATATTCTTATGTTGTTTTCTACAGACTGTGGAGATCTTGTTCAGACTTTAAAATATATCTCTCATTACTGCATACTTATTGCGTTCACTTACTGTGGTCAGTGGAAGTATTTACGATCTCATCAAATTGTTAAAATTGTGTGATCATTGGAAATATTTGTTTTTAACGTCCACAGATAGTGAAACACTCACACAACTTTCTTTTACTGCAAATTAAAAATTTGTAATGGACAAATTTTATAGTTAGTAGGGGTGAGTGGGGCTTGTTACAGAGCATGTTGTTACAGAGTAATTATTAAAAAAATCGGCTGAGAGAAGCACTTCCTAAGTGGGCAAAGTTGAGAGATATACGAGTGCTATTTGTTGTAACCAGTTCCCGCTATGATTCTGTTGCATATGGCCGCATTGTGTGGCTTTCCTCGAAATATCATAGAGAAAACTATATTTTATTATTGAAACCGATAGCTGTGATCTGAAAACTACTAAAGGTAAGGCTTTCATACTATGCTGTTAATTCATACATCCTTAACAATAATTTCAATCCAACATTGTTGCGCTAGTATTCTCTGACCTATGTGTTTACGGATTAATTAGTGAAATAGCGTCAAGGGGTTAGTTGTTACACTTGGTTAGAGCATGTTTTTACAGTGTAATAACTTGCCTCACTGCATATATTAAATCCAATCACGGCAGATCTTAAAAGAAATGAAGCCAAAAACAAGGAAAACGAGAAAGTTGGCAATTCTAACAATAAGAAAATCTGTTTCTCCAAAGCTGCGAACAAGAATCAAAAAAATAATTTGACATCATCAAGTTCCGGCGAAGATGATGAGGACTGGCTGTGCCTGAAATGTCTACAACCATGGTCGCAGTCAAAAGGTGGAGAAGATTGGGTTGAGTGCATGCAATGCAAAAGATAGGCCCATTCAAAATGTGTTATAAAAATGACCCTAGATATATTTGCCACAATTGTAACTCGGACTTAGAGATGGGAACTGACATTGAATACAAAGAGAATGAATGTTGAAGCATTTAAGTTTGTAATAATCCATGTTTAGATCGTAGTCAAAATGCTTTTATTATTAAAATAAAGATCTGATAATTTGTTTATTAAACATATTTCAGTTTTATTCCTTAATAAATGTATTTTATACATTGTAACAACTTACCCTCCGCATGTAACAACAAGCCCCACCGAAGGGCACGTTGTTACAGTGGGCGCATTTTAATAGTATTAGAATTTTTTAAATGTTACTTCATTTTGAAAAATCTCAAAAAAATGTATAATCAGTATAAATAAATGAGACAACAAATTAATCGATTTTCAGCAATTTTGAGTACAACATACATACAGCAATTAAAAAATGTTAACTGAAATTTGTAACAACAAGCCCCTCCCTCCCCTATATCAAACTTAATGAAATTCATCAGTGTTTGTATGGAGAAAATCGCGAAAACTCAAAAAAATTGTTCAGTAAAAACGTACTTCCAGTTTTACTAATTTTCTTAGTAAGCTTATTAGCTTTATTCCTAATTAAATCTGTAGATGATAGAATTGTATGATCCCCTAAGATTGCATTTTAGAGCTATCAAACTTTCAAGGTCTAACGACCCCTCATTGTAATATGGTCGTAAACGTCAGTTTCTAGGAAACCACTGACGCGGTTCCAAGTTGGAAACTCAAGCGTTTTTCACTCAGTAAAGACTGAATCCTTCCTATCAGATGCGGTAAATAATGCCTTAATACCAAGAGCCTCTTGTTGTTTTACATTTTTAAGATATTTTATTGGCTCTGAAATGTTATTAGTGATATTGTGTTGTAGAGTTGTAGCTTGTGGCGTGAGCGGTTTAGTAAAGTGCTTGTGTGTATGTTTGAGATAAAGATAGAAGTATTAAGAAATAATCAAGAAAACACTGGCAGATTAAATTAAATATATTATCTTCAAAGATATTTAAATATTTTACAATATCACAACTATTATGTTTATAAAATCAATTATTTATCTAGATTAAGTGCAAAGCTCTTATGTTTTAACTTATAACTGGCACTGATGTTTACTGGTACTTGGTTCTGGTTCGGTGTCTGTTTCATACTATCCTGAAAGAATGCCTTCTAATTGTTCGTTCAAATCTTCCCCTGTGAGCAGAAGGGGTAGACAATTCTAACAAGGTTCATGAACTCTTCCTGTAACGGAGTCTTCTACCTGTGTGTACTTTTTTGCCAGCGAATGTCTAGTTCTTCATAATTTTTATATATTTGAAATCAAATATATTTCTATATTTCTGGCATCCATCACAGCACAAGCTCACAGACACCCCCACCATCATCACCCCCCCCACACAGAACATTTCGCAAAAACCTATTTTTCGTACTCAGGGAGACCACAAAACTAGGAGTATGAGAAAGTTAAAATGTTTGGGCAGATATAGTGTTCAGTTTGCAAGCTCCTACAAGTCAAATGAGACGTTTCTTACACACACACACACACACACACACACACACACACACACTTATAAATAATTCTCTTTAGAAACTTTCAAGTTAAACACTTTAGCGTTACATTGAGCGATTACTTTATTGTTGTTATAAGTCCAAAAGCAAGCGACTATTTTACTTCTCTGTAAAGATGGAGAAGCTCAGGCAACTTTGATGATGCCACTTACCTGTGTCACACTATAAATACGAGTATGTGGGCGGCAGCATAAGTTGTTGGTGTAGCTGATTAATAAGATGGTATTACTAGTCAGCTGGAACAGGAGGCTGAAGATTTTGGGAGTGTTTCTCTTTAGCAAGGAAAGCATTACCACTAAAACCTTCCCTTCCCGGTTTAGTGTCTCTGTCTGTGCAGCTGGAGTGCCAAGGTATGCGAGGTTAGTTGTAGCCGTGTTCACTACTAATTGGTATATAAAGTACCACTAATACTAGTAGCTAATAGTTAACAATCTAATTGGGATTTCAGTAGTTTGTCTGCTTTATTAATTAGATAGACTGAAGATGATAGAACTTGTCTATCGTATAATAACCTTGTGTTATATATATATATAATACAATAAAATGAAGAGATTATCATGATAAGCATATTATGCTGGATATAAAATAGGTTCATTTATATCTATCTGCCAATAGGTAATGTCATATACCCACAATAAGTCAGTGACAAATCAAAATATCTGGTGATGAAACATTTAAACGATTTCCTATAATTCCAATCAAAAACGACTTTTAGACTTTAATTTACTTTATTTTTAAAACACAAATTTTTAGAGTATTTTGGACGGCACATCCAAGAGAAAGAGGTAATGAGAAAGAAATATTGTATAAGGGGGGACGCTAATGGCCAAGGTAGTCGATGCGCCCCCCCTCCCAAAAGACTGGCCACCCGAACGCTAAATTATTTTCTGTGTAATTACACGAAAAACTAATAGAAAATAACCTAGGAATGTAATCTAAGAATTACATTTATAACAATACATAAAAGCAGATTATTCTGTGCGAATAATTTGCTGCAGTATCGATTGTCATTAGAAAACTTAATTTGTCATGATAAGTACATGCTTTATCGTTAGATGTGATACTTGTTTACTTGCCGTTTAGAGGTCGTATATTGCAGGGCAGTTTAATATTTCCCATTCTAAACTGATGAACGACTAGTTCATCAAATTTCAGTTAGGATTACGTTTATTATCTAAACGATGTAATAAAACTATTCTAAACGATCTGCTGATTAGTTTTTTTTTTCTAAGTAGATCCTGGAAGAAAAAAAAATACCAAATTCAATAGAAGGTGTGTTAAATGAGATAAGGAAGTGATGTCATTCATCCTCTGCTGCCCATTATGACTATGATTGCATAGTTATCTGAACCGTCCGGTAGAAGGTGTTGATGTGCCAATTTGTATCGATCATATAAGCCTTCTCTTCTTTTTTTTCACCTCACACTTGACACTACTACACTGACATACACTTGGTAGTTATCAGTATGACGACCACTGTTCTTTACCGTCTCTTGCTCCAGCAAGCAGAAGAAGAAGAAGAATGAAGTGGTATATCAAGTGTAGTTGACGGGTCCTTAAAGATTGTTTGGTATAGAGTGTGGTGGGTTAACTATATAGACTTCGTCTGGTAATATTACCCATTGGAAGATGGCGGCTGAACTTTCTTGAACATCGGCGTGCTAACTAGTCCATTGACAGCAGGGGGATGGACATTGTGCCAAGTATGGTTCTGGAAGGGGACCCTAGTACAATCCATCATTGATACTGATTCTGTCTTCAAGATGAGTTGTCTCATCCATCTTGATAGGACAGGCAGTGTGCTCCCCCTTTCTGACTCCAAGAGTATTTTTTTTATATATGTACATTCGAACTTCTACTGGTTCCTTTTAAAACACTTCATTAGCTTACTCTTCTTTTAGCAGTTTAAATTGTTTCTAATTTTTTTTAGAATCAACACGCTGTTTTCTAGATTACGAAATGTAATAAACATTGAAATATTACATGTTATGCGCTGAGAACTAACATGTTACTGCCATCTTGTAAAATAACTATTTATGCTACAGACCAGTAAATATTGAGTAAAGAAAATTTTGAGCATTTATGGAGTACAGTAAAACGAAGACAGTGGTTCCGGGGAAAAGGAGGCTATGGTTCCGATATTTATTTTTTTTGAATCATCTAATAAAAAATTAAATTTTAAATAATTATTGCAATAAAATTCTGAGAAATAGATTTAAATTAAATTCTTCTGTTGTTAAATAAATGAAATATACATATTCAAAGAATGGTGTTAGCATAAACTATAAACATTCTGTAGAGCGTAATAAACTATTCAAATTTTCTGCTTGAAAACAACCATAGTTACCCATGAGTTGATGACACTAATTTAAAGTGAGAAAGATGTGTTAATACTTTAAATATTTGAATCTTGTAGTAAACAATAATGTTTAGTAAAGTAATGCATGCATAAATAGTTATTTAATGTTAATAAGTAATAAAATAAAGGATACCATATCCCATATAGACGGCTACTAACTTTCATTCGCTCATAACGTCTGGTTACTGAAAATCTAAAAATAACCATGTCGTAATAAAATTTTTATTTTTAATTAATTCTGATTTTTCTTTTTCTTTTTCCCTTAAATCAATAATCAAAGAAATATTTCAAATATTATTCCTTTTAGCTTCATTTTTCAATTGTATTGAGTTAAAATGGATTTGGGAACAATAACATGTACCACTCTTCCTATCACTTCAACACGCCTTCCTCTACTTCCAAATCACCGGTATACAAAAGTAGGTAATGGAAACAAAAATCTAATGTAATACTTTATAGACTTTCTTCTATTGCAATTTATTACAATTATTGAGAATTTTTCTTTAAACTTAGAATTTGTACTAAACGTCCTAATTGGCCATAAATTATGCCACATAAACCTAGATAATAAATTGTAAACCTTAATGATTAGTTGTTGTTTCTTAAAGTGTAGGTATTATCTGTGTAAAATTATTTCTTATCAATTCACAATAAAACGAAATGATAGTTGATCGTTAAGCAGGTTAAGGTTCCGGCCATGTATCTCCTAGACTTCCTAAAATATATTTTTTATTTTTTTATTTTCTCTTCCTCCAAGTAATCGTGCCAGATTTTCAAAATTGAATTTTCATCGGAAATACCATGTTTCAGGGTCCACTGAATACGAACAAATTTTGTTTTTTAGCGAATAGTCTGTATATGAGCGTGTGTGAGTATGTGTTAACAGAATATCTCAAAATCGAAAAAGTCGCAGAAAGTTCAAACTTGATATTCCGTTTAGTTACTATAATCGCATCAAACAGGAAGATTTTGGGCAAAATCTATCAACCTGAAGTGCGACTTTATTGAAACTTTATTTCCTTCACTGGGTCATGATTTTCTCGATAATGGCTCCAACAATTTTCTTTAAACTTTGTTATACTATCTACACATTAACAATTTTATTTGAAACATTTATAAAGAAAAATTAATAAATTTATTTATTTTCGATGGGTTCTAAAGGAACAGAAGCGTTTTCTAGTAAAGTACCTTTTCAGTGCAATATATGGTTCTACCATCTACATAATATTAATAAATATTACAAACCTTGAAAGAATTCCAAATTTTAAAAAACTCAGTTAAGAGAAAGTGCAGCTTTACACAATAGGTTGTTGAGTTTTTTTTGGGGAAATTTTTCGAAAGCAGCTCTAAAGAATTTCTTTAAAGTTGATGTTTATTGCACAGATAAAAACATACCACTTATATACTTACTTTATATTCAGCCTCAATTATTTGTCATCTTTATTCCATTCAAAGCATGACATTTCAAATTCATTATCAGGTTATTTTCAATGCTTAGTTCTAATTTGAGATTCCACCAGATATACATATTTACATTATGAAAAAACATTATATATAGATGTTGTGGTTGGTTCCGCAGAGCTGGAAAGCATCAGAGATATTTTCCGTGATAGCCTCCTGCTTCTTTTTTGTGGTCATCGACCGGTTTCGGGCGTTCGCCCATCATCAGGATATGTTTGTCAAACAGTGTGATAACATGAATTTGCACAGAGCAAATTTATATAAAAAGAGCGAGTGTAACAACTACATTTGCTCTGTGTAAATCTATGTTATCACACTGTTTTGACAAACATATCCTGATGATGGGCGAACGCCTGAAACTAGTCGATGACCAAAAAAAAGAAGCATGCTACGACGGAAAATATCTCTTAACACAGATGTTTCGGGCCATTTTTTTTTCTTTCTTCAGTTTTTCACGATCATCTATGAAAACGGCTTCAACAATTTTCATTAAACTTCGTACACTATCTACATACATAAATTTCTATAAATTTTATTAGAAATATTTTCACATTTTTTTGGAAAAAAAAATCATCATTTTTGGTTGAATAATATAAGAAAGTAAAGGATTTTTTTCTTAAAGATGAAAGCAAACTTCTATCGGTTTTTACTCGCTATCTCATTATAGCGTTTTCACAAAATATTTATGTAACGAAATTTTTTCTCAATTAAGATCAATATAACAGCATCCATACTTAGAAGATAATAGTTAGCTAATTTTTCAATTGTCATATAAAGAATTTTTTATGAATATTTATATATATATAATGTTTTTTCATAATGCCAATAATATTTGTATTCCTGATGTAATGTTAGACTAATACTAAGCATTATTGAAAATGACCTGTTATAAAGAGGTCGTCATGCTTTGAGTTGAATGAAGAAGACAAATAATTGAGGTTATATATAAAGGACTATCCATTACATACCCATATAAAAACTTAATAATTAAATATATTGGCCCTATATCTTACTGAATAAAGAAACATATTACAGTAAACTTCCGATTATCCGTACATGAATTTAATTTAAAAAAATAATTATGTACATTTATTTTACAAATATTTGCTCGATTTCATGTTTACGCATCCTATAAGTGTGCACGTATTTCGTATTTAGATGTTTGAAGCGGGTAGTGGGGTGTCTGGAATATAAATATTTTCTCGCTACATTAGAAAATGAGCTGAAAATGGAGAAGAAGAAATTATCAATCGCATTAGTCACAACACGGCCCTGAATTCTGTTGACACATTGTTGGAATACATCGACCAATGGGAATTCGAGTATAACGACGTAATATCTCTTAGAAAAATTCGAATTTGATATTAAAAAAACACTAAAATATTCCTGCAAACAAACCAAAATCACAGATTTTCTTTATAATAATGAGCATTAAATACGTTAAAATAATTGTCTGTCTTAGAAATGAATAATATGTTGTATTTTAGAAATAAATAATTATAGTTCGGATTATGCGTGTTTTTAGATTATCCGTGCCGCCTCTCCTCACCATTAGCCCGGATAATCGGGAGTTTACCATACTTTTATTTGTAACATTTTTCCAAAAAAATATTAATTTCAAGGGGGGTTTAAATTTAAACTGCAAAGTTTTGTTGGTCATACAAGCTCGCTCAGGTATGTAAGCTACCCCCACCCACCATTTTTGTAAGACCAGCCTAACACTGTAAACGCTGCAATATCAAAGAAAATTTGTTAATTAAATTGTGATAATTGGAGCAAGAGAAGTGAGCCGTTTCATTACCAGTGTTTTAACTTCCAAATCTTTCATTTTATTGGCTTTTTTATTTGTTTATCATAACCATTACAGTCTAATTACCCATTTTTTTTTCTTGGAATTCCGACTTTTCTTTTTATTTAAAAATAATAATAATAATAATAATAGAAGAGAGCATTACCATATAATATCTTATTGTTTATATGGCAGTACTATTAAAATCTTTTAATAGGATTTTTAGAGGCAAACCACACACTTGACACATATGGTCAGGTAATAAAAAGTAAAAGCAATGAGTACTAAGAATGCAACCCTCTTTAGACATATATAAACACATTATAAGACGGATATTAAAACAGATTCATTTTTATTACTGATTTTTTTTTTTTTTTTTATTATTATACCATACTGTCATTATCTTCATAAAAATTAATGGTTACTTACATCTTTGGTGGTGGTCTTTTTAAGAATATTGGACACAAAAAACAAAAATTAATGGACTTTACAATGCTGCAGGGTAATATATGTCAAAAAGCACATTTTGACCGCACATAGGCATATGTGATTTTAATTCGAGAATAGAATAGAATAGAACAGAAAGCTTTATTACTTATTTTACAAAAAGAGAAAATAGAAATACAAACAATAAACTGATAGCTATTGATAGGCATGGTTGTATACCGTCAGTCTAGAGTTCATCTTACAAACTAATGAAAAAATAACTTACTCACTAAAGTAAGACAAAGAAAAAGTAAATCAAATCCTGTGATGAAGAGAGAGGATATATACATAATACTTTGAATTAAAAAAAACAAAAACAAAATTCTAAGTATTGTGTATTTACTTATAAGGAACATCCTGTACCTATAAGCCGAAACATGAAAGTAAAACAAATTTGTCCATTTTCCACCTTTAAGTAAGTCAATAATTTCTGCCTGGCTTAGTGCCTTCTTCCTCAGCCACCTAATTCTATATTCCTGTAAAATAGGGCATTTCCCTAAATAATGGCACATATCCTCACGTTCTCCTAAGTTACAGAGGGTACATAACCATATTCCTCCGAACGCATTACATTACAATTTAAATTAACTAACTGCCCTCTTAACTTGAAAATGACCTTCATAAGGCCGAAATTGTTAGCATCGGATATGTAGTGACCATCTCCCAGATCAGTAATTAGATGTTTATATAAGAAATGGAAGCTCGAAGATTGCGCTTTTAGTATCATATTTTCCTTAAAATTACTTTTAAAACAAGCCACCACAGTTTCTGGATTAACACCTTCATAATCCAAGCTAATGTTTAGGTTACCAAATAACTCTAAGTTTTCTTTGTGCCAATATATTCTATGTTCTATAACTTCCCCAGCTAATGCTTTGGGCAGTCTCCCTTGTGGCAAAGCTAAAACTTTCTTTATATAATTCAAGTGCAAATTTAACGTATAACAAAAAATCGGATAAAAATTTGATTCCAGATATAAAATGTAATGAGGCGCATTTACTGGCAGGCAAAACAACTTTCTAACAAAAAATAAATTTAACTTTTCTATTTCTTTAAAACAGAGAAAGTCCCATACCTGCCCAGCATAGCACATGATACTTCTTACCGCAGCATTAATGATTTTAATTTGTATAAACCCGGTGAAGATAGCTATGAAGGAACAATTTATAGAGCGTTGATGTTGGGCAAAAGCTAACAAACAAAGAAAACAAAAAACAAGAAACATAAATTGAAAGAACTAGGTTCAATTGATTGTATCTAAAATCGTGAATAAATTTAGACAGTTTCAATCGGTCAACCGTTAGCCCAAGAAGATCTTAGCTATTTTGAAAACTTGATAAGCCCCCGGGGACCCTACCTGTGAGCGTGGAAAAAAGTGAAAGTGGAAAGAAAATTAAAAATGATTACACTACACGGTCCCTCCCTCAAACAGTAGCGAACATTCATGCTTAACCATTCTTAAAGTTCCCTTAATGAAAATACAATGAAACTCTGTACAAAAAATTCCATTCTTCCTTTTCAGCACATCAAATTCCTTCCCGCAATCTATCGTCCCACAACCCATCCAAACAACCCCGAACATGACTCTCTTAGTGACAATAACAGAGTGAATAGTTATATTTTTTTAGTGGAATATCTCCTGTCAATTAATATCAGCTTATTTAACAAATATATGCACCTTACAGTTACAGTGCAATGAGCTGTCTATTTCCAATAAAAAAATAAGGTGTATATTTTTGTTACTAAAATATAAGATAATAGAAATTTGTAGATTAATCGTTTTATTTTGAATAGCTTCACATACTTCGTAATGATAATTTAGGCACGGTCAAAACAAAAAGGTTACACACCACTAATTCAGAAAAAATTTGGAAGCCTGGATACCTACAGAGTATTGGAGGGAGAGTTAGGAAGATAAACCCTCCCTAAGGCTCGTTAAGAGTGGTCTAAAAAAAAAAACAGTAATAAATTATCATTAATGTAATTAAGTGATTAATGTTTAAAAAAAAATAAAAAGAACTTCATATAACTAATCCGTTATTATGTTTAAACAAATTTGTCATTAAGATAAGTATCAGAATATAATCAAGTATGGTTGTTGGAGTGTAGAAGAAGATATAAAGATGCATCAAGGAAGGTATGGAAAATAGGGAGAGAAATATAGAGCGAGCAAGAGAGAGAGAGAGAGATAATAGAGGTGTTTAGGCGTGTTTACGTCACGATGATGATAGCGGAGTATACGTGCAATGTGATAGTTCATAGTGTATAATACATGTATATGATAAAGTGGAGTGAGGTGGTGGTGAAGTGAAACACAAGCAGGAGGAGAAGAAGAGGCTCGGTCAGCCATACACGTGTGATAACCAGTCTGGGCACGTGTAACTCACGTGAACCACCACATAACTACCAGCTAACCCAACACATCTACCGCTAACCATTCCCGCCGACCGACCGTCCGACACCACAAGAGACTACTCGTCGTCGTCTCTCTTATCTCCAGTACATTAGCGAACATTATTCCTCCCCCCGGCTAATGCTAAACTGAATTAGTCTCATACGGCCACTCAACCTGCTACAACCTCTTAATCCTGTTTTTACCTAAACCCATCTACATACAAGTAATATCCTTTTTAAGGATTTAATAAAAATTATTACCATAATTAATTTTTTTTTATGTTACTAAAATCCTATCTTAATTTAGATGTACATTTCAACTTTAATACAAATATAAATTATAAATAACAAAACTTACCTTTCGAAAGTGTTCCATATGAACTGTTCACCCATAAGATCCTCTTGGGCGTTCCCAAAATTTTCCTATATTTATTCTTTTAAAATCAAGCTAATTTCAGATTTTTCCTTATTAAGATCTACCGTGCAGAGGGCAATTTTTATTTTGTAATCTTGTCAAATTTACGATATCGAGTCAAATTTACGATCCTGAATCCAATAAAATGAGTTTTTAGAAAATGGTGTATGTATGTATGTGTAAAGTACAGCTCAAAAACGAAAATTCGCAGAAAGTTCAAACTCGAACTATTCCGTTTACATATTACTATGGGGTCCGACAGTAAGTTGATATTGGTGTAGTGGTTATAAGCATGGACTTGTAAATGGGAGTGCCCAGTTCGAGTTCCGCGTATAACTGCTAAATTTTATATTCGTTTAAAAAATGTTAATAGTATTAATAGTAAAAAGAGGGTGCTTCCGCCCTAATTTGGTAGCTGGATGTTAAGCTCGCCTGAAAGAAAAAACTAGTGCTCACAATCAATGCCATTAATGCAACTTCCTATTATATAGTAGATAAAACCGAATCTACGCTTTTCCTAGAAAAGCGAAGTGATGGAGACGTAAATATGTACCATTAAAATGCAAAGTTTACAGAAAATTGTTAAGAGCCATTTTTGAGAAAAATTGCGGAAAAATTGAAAAAAATAAATCCATAAATTCTATTCGAATTTCCGAATTTATTTAGATGCTAAATAAATAGAATATCTATTTTGAGGTTCATTCGGTTTTTCTTTTATTGGATATTTTGTAAATACCCGTAAATGTAAAATACAATATTCCCTGAAATCATTAATGAAACTCAATTCTGAAAATCTAATACAGTATGGGCAAAACAGTAAGGGAAAAAATGTTTATAGTTTATAAAGTAGCAGCCATTTTGAAAAATGCGTCATTAAATAAATGATATCATTCTTAACCTTGAAGAAATGTAAATAATAGTCAGGATTTTTTTGTTGTTTTAATCAATAATCCCATAATCTAAAACAGCACTCATTTTAAAAAGTGAATAAAGGATATCCCAACCCCTAGTACAAATGAATAGGAATAGTAGTTGTTATATTGAAAAGATATTTTAGCAAGTTAGATCCGAAGGGACTAGTAAAACCCAAAGAGCTCTGATGTTTGAAGTGCTTCAAGAGGAAGAGAAAGTTAGTATCCGAGTAGCGATAGTATTAGAGTGAAGAGAGCTATCGTAGAAAAGAGGGGGGAGCACAGCCAAGAGGATAATATCACCAAGAGTATAAACAGTTTCAAAGAAGCCCTCTCGCCCTTTATATGTGTATGTTACATTTGAGGCTAGATGTAGTGTGCTGGGAAACAGTTAAACCTCTTAGAGACCCGGTTATACCCACTTTTCAAATACAATAGCCACTTAACAATTAGTATTCTCTGGGTACAATTAAGTAAATAAAGGGAACCGTAATATGTGCTTGGTTCAAAATAGTGGGGATGGTAAAAAAAAAAGTAAAAAAGAAATTGAAAAGGCTGAGACACAATTAGTATAACGTAACTTTGTCGGGTGCTAATAGTTTTTTTTTGTAGAGAAGAAAATTTAGAAAAACTGGCTAAAACAAAGAGAATTAGCAAAAAATTAGAGAACAGAAAGAAAAAGTAAATGGATAATTGAAACGTAATAAAAAATAAAAAATACAAGAAAAAGAATGACAAAGTTTTTAATTTCCCCCTGGCTAAAGTGTTGTTTTACACCTTTTTCAAATAACACCAAGTGGAAAACAATAAAAGAAAATTTAAAGAAAGCAACAGTGAAAGCGACTGAGTGAGTATGACTGCTGGAGAAGACAAAGAATAAACTTATCTCTCATTTTTTCGTGTTAAGAAAAAAAACATTCGTGTAATACAATCACTCACTCTACTTTCTCTTACTGCCACTTATATAAATTAATTGACTACTTTAAATTGACAAATATTGCAATATTTAGTTGTACTTGCCATAAAAAAAGGTATAGTAGGTTAAAGATATAAACCTGACCAAAGAGCCAACAACTCTGACCCAAAACAAATCTTGTGGCAGCAGTCTAAATTTAAACATAATTGACATGGTTGTTCCCATGTACCTCCTATAACGAATTTTCCCGGAAAATTTGTCAAATAAAAGTGATAGGCTTATATCTGTGCAATTAGCATGTCCAAGTTTAAAGAAAATTATTCCACTCGAAAATTATTCCGAAAGAAATCAAAATTTACTTGATAAAGTTCCGGTTCCGGTATGAAAAAAAAATTCTGGTATGAAATATTCCCGCCACTTTCTCTTACGATGTTAATACAATTTTATATAAAATGACAAATTTTCTTCAAACTTAAATTTCGCTCTTGGGTCCACATCAATATAGAGGTGGTGGGGGGCACAAGTGCCAACCTACTAACTTGAGCTGGTAAGGAAGTGAATTACATAGAACCAACCCCATAAATTTGAAATTCAACGTATACAAATGACGCAAAAGTTTATAAAATAATTATTTTCTGGACTAATTTTCCAAATTAAAAAAAAAAAAAAAAAACCTTGGCGCAAGCTATGACCCAATAGCCAAGGCGATTTCACAAGAGGGGCGTGTGGTAAGCACACCGCTATACCCGCGCTGTTTAGTTACGGCCTTTGCCACCTAGGGCGCTGCTAACTGTAGCTTACCACTGGACCGTTTTACAACGGTACAACAGTCAGCAACCTATCTACCTCCTCCTCATCGATCCCCGTGTAAGTCCCGTGTTAGAATAGGCCTACGGTATTCCCTGTCTGTCGTAGAAGGCGACTAAAAAGGAGACCCTGCACTGAACAAGACGTATCTTTTAATAAGATGTGTTCCAGTCCTTGTGCGGACGTTAATTTCTAGATGCATTTTCCGAACTGCTTGCTTCTAGAAACAGAACGGAGGGATGCCTTTCTTACAGCTGAGAAAGGAGATTCCTGATGGGAGATTCCTTGCTCGCAGCCGAGAAAGGAGACTCCATCGCCCACCCTTCGGGGTGCAATCAGCCTCTGACTCTCCAGGTTGGGGATTCGCTCCCCCAACCCATCCTGATCCTTTCCCCTCGCAGGGTTGCCTGCAAGTATCCTGGGTTATGGAAACCCCTGTACTTGAGGCATGGACAGGAATCAGTAGATGGACTCTCCATCCTGTGATGGAATCCATCGTGCGTGCGATCAGCCACGCTAGCTCGTTAGAGTTGAAATACTGAACTACGGGCGCGCGCAAGCTACTTTCTGAGCCAATTGCTTGCAATCGTAGGGGTCGTGGTTTAGTGAGCAGCTCCTAGGACTGCGGTCATGAGTTGAGCGGGAGGAGACTCGCTATATAAAATAAACCCCGGAGCCAGCACGTAGCTGGAAGCGCATTTGCTGGGTGTGCGCGGTTTACCAGAGCCTGCAAGAGGGTGCCTTCTCTCTTTTGGGAGGGAAGTGTGACCATTATGTGATCACTTTGCGCCCTGGTTGAACGTATCTCAACCAGCCCTTAAATTGGTGAAGCGGGGGTGCCAGGGTTCGGCACTTCTGCTATGGTCGGACATTGCACTAAACAATCCTTCCATAGTGGCGACATCCTCCTCTTGTTAAGCGATCCCATTGCTTGCAACGGGGGACCGGTAAACCCGAATGGCTAAGTACGGTCTAAAAAGATCCCCCAAAGGACGATTGGAAACGGGCTTGAACAGGGAAGAATGTACCTTACCACTTTTTATCACAATGCTGGGTCAACATTGGCTTTGCCCTCACGAGAATCAAACCCTGAATTCTCGCACGAAAGGCGAGTGCGATAGCCACTAACCAACGCGTGAGGACGTTCCAAATAACAGTGACTGGTTTATACTTGTGCAGCTAGTATTCTACATTTAAAGGAAATCGTTGTAATTGTTTTTAAAATAATTAAAAAACAAAAAAAAAACTTGAAAACCTATTCTACTATGTCGCATTTCAGGTTAACCAATTTGCTTGAAGCTTGGAATTCTACGAATGCTTCTTACGTAAACTAATACTATATAGTGATAGAGCCGTACGTTGTATTGAAGTAGTACTTTAGCGGAAAGCATAACGCCACTGTTCCCTCAAAACTACCCAACAATAAATTTTTTAACGAAAATTTTCAAATGAAAGTGATAGGTATTTATGTGAGTAGATAGTATACGAAGTTTAAAGAAATTCGTTGGAGCCAACTTCAATAAATATCAGGGAAAACTAAAAAAAATAAAACGTTGACTTAAGTCGCACTTCCGATTGGATTTTTCTCGTAACATTTGTGTCAGATGCGGTGGTAGTACCTAAACGGAATATTAAGTTTGCGATTTTTCGTTTTTGAGATATTCTGTTACCCCCCCCCCCCACACACGATCATCCTCCATGTGTAACCAATCTTTTATAATACGATGGATGGATGTATCTTCCAATGTCCTTCACAAAACTTTTATTAAAGGAATTTCGCATGAGCCGCAGAGACGGAGAGATTTTTTTTTTAAATCACAATGTCCTTTATGTGATCCAATCAATGATTTTCTAGAAGTTCATGAAAAGTTACAGCTACAATTTATTATCATCCCTGATTAGACTCCTAAACAATCTCTAGACTGCCGACAACTCACCGAGCTCACCAAAAGGATGAATGCTGTGAAGCCTCACCATGCCTGATATCTTGACTGACGTATGTCCAAAGACCTAACAAAAAAACAGTGGTAGGGACAAATACTGGAGAGAATGGTGCCTAATTTGAAATGAATTCACTCAAGAAAAATCATATAAAAAATTCGAAATTGATTTTTCAACTAAAAATGCATGTTTTTTGAAACCTTCCGAATACACAAATAAAACTAATGTGTCTGGTGTACGAACAAAATATCACAAAAACGAAAAAATTGCAGAAAGCTCAAAATTAATATTTATTCCATTTAAATATCACAATCACATCTGACACGAACAGTTCAGTCGAAACCCATGAAATCCACAGTGTGACATTAATGAATGTTCGCTTTTTTTTTTTTCTTTGTTATCTTTTATAAGTTTTTCGCGATTGTCTAGAAAGTAGATCCAACAATTTTCTTAAAACTTTGCATATTAAACATCTATGTAAATGCCTATCACTTTTATTTGTGACGTTTTTCCAGGAAAATAGATTTTTTGAAGGGAAAATTGCTACTTAAGCTTTTCTCTAAAATGCATTTCAATATATTTTTATGCTTCTATTGTCTATATAATATTAAGTTTCATTAAATGCTTTGCTTGAATTCCGAATTGGAAATAATCGGTAACCCGGAAGTGCGAATTTACTGAAATTTCTGTGTTTGAGAGGGGGGGAGGATTTCCTCGCATAACGACTCTAACGATATTCTTTAAACAAGAAATTCTAACTAACTATACAGATAGTTCTTAGAAAACCTTCAGTTTTATTTATTTGTTTTCTGAGGAGCTGTCTTTTGGACTGTGAAGTACCTATCTTCTATTTAGCTGGTACATATAGGTGCCACAAAACACTTAGTAAAGATACCAAGTTTTTAAAAGATAATTTATCAGTTTGAATTGTAAGAGAAACACGTGTATTAAGAGAAAGTTTCAAACCAAATTTTTTTTTAAAGCAACAAAAAAGGCGCCGAGAAAAAATGCTGGTTCCTGAGTGCTAGGATCCATAGACTTTACGTTACGCATACTTAACACAGACTACAAAAATGCCGGGTCTTAATTGTGTAACAACTATTAATTTTACAAAGAAATTCAATGAAATAAAATTGAGGATAATTATTGAAAAGACATTGTCAGCGAAAACAAAATAAATAAAAAAGAGAGCAACTTCGAAAAAGCAAAAATAAACAAAATTCTTTAGTAGATTTGTACAAAAGCCAGTGAAATAAGATGGGTTTACGTGATGACACAGATATATATAAATCAGTGCCAAAGACTTTTCACCAAGGTTACTATGCCCCCCCCCCACCAACCCCGCACATAGTTCTGGAGCAAATCATTTCTGCTATTCTTTTTTTCCCCCTGCTGCCCTCAATCTCCAAGTTAGTGTGTACACAAGTACGAGATTCTACAGAGAATTGTTCATTTCAACCCCCACATTCTATGTTGTTATAGTGAACATGGTTGTCTGAATGTAAGAGATAAAGATTGGCAAATACTAGACGAAAGAGAGCGAGAGAGAGAGAGAGAGAGAGAGAGAGAGAGAGACAGACAGACAGACAGACAGACAGACAGGCCAGCCAGAAGACATACAGAGACACACAGAGCTCTGGAACGAAAGAGAAACCCAGAAAAACGGAACGCTTTCTATAATACATTGAGATCATTGTGCAAGAGATTGCAGCATTGCCGGTATTCTCTCACTCACTCACTTTCTCTTACATTCTTTTTCTTCTCTTATTGCACTGTTACCTTTTCTCTTGCTAGCACGTGAGACACATATTCATCGGTTTTAAGGGCTAAACTGGGTAAAGCCGAAGGCGGGTTGAAATGGTTGGCTGGATGGTCCCAATCATTTGGTCTAGGGACCAGCACAAGTGGAAACCTCTAACCGTACACCATGGTTGCTACCAAACCATAGCCTTTCCTCAGCTCAGCGCACAGGATAGAGTACCAAATACGTGACCGGACTAAAAAGCCCGCTTACATATACACACACACATACACATACTCTCTCTCCTCCTCTGTACCTTTATATATATAGAGTCTAGGCCTATCATAAATTTATTTTCTAGGATTCACAGTGATATCCTGATAACTAAAATGATTTTTGAAAATATCCAATAGATGATTAAAAAAAAAAATCACTTTTTACTTTATCTTACGACAGCAAGAAGCACTATGATACGTCTCTAAAGAGTCAAAATTGAAATACTTTTCACTGATACTAAACGTTTTGTGCTTCCTGAACAAGGAAATAAAATATGTATTCATTACTATATTATGTATTTATTATATATTAGTTATATACTTGGAAATATCTCAAAAATGAAAAAAAAAACAAAAAAAAAAAATCACAGGCAATTCAAACTTTATATTAAGGTCAGATACCATCACAGTATGTGATTTTTTTTTAATCAAAATGTAATTTTACTAAATGGTTTTTTAATTTTACTTGATTTTCTCAAAATAAATTCTTTAAACTTAAATTGTTTATAATTTTAATTAGAAAAATATTTTTCTTGGTAAATTCTGGAAAAGCTGAATGGCTGAACTTTCTATTCTAAATGGAGCTTCTGCCATATGTACTGCATATATTATACAAATAGAAAAAAAATAAAAATTACTGCTTCAATTCCAAATTTGAAGTAAAAATCTGCTGACCGGAAGTGGAACTTTACGGAATGTTTTTTGTTTTGTTTTTCAAACCTGAGGTGGAACCGAAAACGACTGACTCCAATGATTTCTCTTTAGACATAGAAGTGCTGGTTTGCATAGATTTTCAAGCGAGTTTCTCAGGGGAATCTATGACGTTCTATTTCAATTAGTGAGATTTGATTAATTACATCCTGTTTTCTGGACAACAATGTAATCACAATCGCGTACTAGCTGTTTTGTCTAAAACTAAACTTTACCCTTCCACCACCTTTAGTTTATATTTGAGGTAACTAAAGTTAAAAAAAATTCTATGTTCGAATGTATTTGTCAATTTTATAATTGTATTAACTGTGCAGTAAGAGAAAATCGATTTTTTTCCATTCTTCATTTCTCCATGAGAAAACTTCCCTTCACCTGGTCTTTTTTGCAATACTCAGTTTTGGAATAATAAATAATAATTGAAACATCTGAGATTATTATAAGTTTTCAGTTTATATTAAACCCGCATTACCTGAATGTCTTGCATTTGATCTAAATTTCTCCTTGGAAGCTACAATAGTATATTCCCTCAATAATAATAATTGTTACAGATATATACATATTATTTAAAATGATTGTTCTTCATATTGTTGAATCTTGGATCAAAGCAAACCAATTTAAATCCATACACATATTATTTGCCTTAAACAGAAATACTCTTGGTCTTCTTTAACAATATTATCATTCCCATTGCGAACCAACTAAGACATCTCGGTTTATATCTAGATAAACGACTAACATGGAACCCCTTATACCAAACTTGTACGAACTGAGCGCAACTTAAGATATAAAATCCAAAAAAAGACTATTTGGCAAAACGTTCAAAAACTGACTTTAACGAACAATAAAAAGCTATACACTACTCTTCTAGCTCCAAATTTTTGACATACGGCAATCCAAGCTTAACCGACTTCAAACCCTACAATCTAAGATCCTAAGAACAATCAGTAGTTAATGCTCCCTTCTACGTCACCAACCATACAATCCACCCCGACTTAAACATTCTATTCATCTTAGAGCTAGTTCAATTTTTGCTACATCAAATTCCATTCCAAACTAAATTGTCACCATAATCTTCTGATCCAGAATATGTCGACCAGAACACTTCCCATAAATCCTAGTCACAGCGGCCGCCTCAACTTCCTATGGTGGTAACTGCTATATAAGCTTGGAATAGTGGCGAATTAACGGCTTCCATCACTAAATAGATGGTCGACGTTCATACCTTTCAAGCATCATGTACATATGTATGTATATATTGACTATAATATATGTTTATATATATTACATAAATTAGGATCTCATCTCTTTTGCTTGTTGTACATTGTATACAGTTGCAAAATAAATAAATTAAAGAAAATACAATTGGTTACCAAAACAGAATTTTTATGTATAAATAAATAAATATATAAAAGTAAAAAAAGTAAAGCCTAATTTTTCAGGCAGGCTTAACGTCCAACTACCTAATTAGGTGTCGTGGACGGGGGCGGAAGCATCTACTTTACTGTTAACATTTTTCATACCAATATAAAATTTAGCAGTTATTCGCGGGACTCGAACTGGGGTAGATAGATTTACTAAAAAAGTTGAAATTTATACTAAATGCTTATTTATATCGTTAGAGAGCCGTTTAAGAGACAATCGCGAGCAAATGAGGAAAAAAAAAATGGATATTCTGTCGAGTTCCACTTTCACTCGATGGAATGATAATGTTGGATCCCTAGGGGGATTTTTGTACGGTTCTGAACACGTTAAGCTTCTCTCAAAAGCGTAAGATTAGTATGATTTGTGGTTTAAGGTAAATTAAAGAAACAAATATTAACAAAATTCTAAATTATAAGAAAAATCACTTCTCCATTTATATGAAATGCAAGTCCAATTAAAAATAATTAAGTAAACATTCTTGATTAAAGGAAAAATGGTCAATTAGTATTGTATTAATCGCAGTATGAAAAAGGACATGTGAGTGTTACAATACAGTTTTCTTCTTTCAAGAAAACTTTTGATGAGCCATATAGATTTAAAGTATAGACAAAAAACTTCAATGAAGGGAAAGGAAATTCGTCGATTTATTTAGGAAATTAATTGTATATTTTTGTAAAGTAAAAAAAAAAAAGAAAAATAAACATTGCATACATATAAATGATGTCCATTTGAAAATAAAAAAATTAAAACCACAGTTCATCAATTCTCCTCACCATAAAGGCTATTAAATTTAAGGAGGATGGATGGATGGTTTTTTTTTATTGTTTATTGCGTGGGTGATGTGTTTCGTAGCTGGTCAATATTCATGAGGTATCCAGAAGAATGAGTGTATGTATGTGTGTATAGCAGCTTGTTAAAGATTCTCCTTTTTCACAGAATTGAACAGAACGAGGGGTGATTGTTGCAGAATGATTGGTTGACCATCGCTGCCACCATCATCATCAGCGTTTATTAGAGAGAGTGACAGAGGAGAGAAGAGAGGGAGAACCAACTTGACCACTTCAAAATAATATTCAGAAACACACAAACAAACATTCAGGAGAGAGAGACAGTCAATGAGGTCCACTTTCTATTGGTCTCATCAATATCGAAAACCGTTTCATCCAGACTGCTTCTCCTTGCTCACCAACACTCCGCCCTCTAGATTTCCATTTCTCCCCACTAGAGTGGCTTCCCTTCCACTTTTTTTCCATTTACACCCCACTTGGTATTTGTTAAGGATAGGTTCAATACTAATTTAAATTCAAACGATACTATTACTGTATCGTTTTTGGTCAAATGGAATAAATTCCTTTGGAATAATTATTTGTTTGTTTGTCCATACACTTATCGTCTCCAAAGTGTTGCTGATTTCCATAAATACATTGGAACTCAATTAAGTTGGTTGGCATACAATTATGCTCAACTATGAAAGCATCAATAGTCCGTTGTTGAACTGTTGATGCATGAAACCTTATTCCCAAAAGGAAAACCTTTAAAATTAGAAATGTCAAATGCACTTCAAACCCAGTATGACAGACGGTCATATGGGAAATGTTGTTTCCCCACCCAATGTAGCTGCCAATCATTCGCTCGATGTAACCAGTAACTCTGCCAAGGAAGTGTATATTCTGATAGTGCATTGTCCTAGTCGATGAAAGTGTTTATCAAGGCATGGTGACGGCCGGAGAGCATCTGAAATCGCTCGATGACCACAAATTAAAGCAGTCTAACGGTGGAGAAAAAAATAAACTTGATATTGTCCCGTCACTGCGGAATCAATAACTCTGTTCTTTGTTCTTGATGCTTTTAGCAATTAGCGTGATTTTCTTGAAAATGGCTCCAAAGATTTTGTTTCAACATCGCATCCTAACTAAAACACACTATTGAAAAGTAAGGATTTTTATATTTATTCTGTAAACGTTCATATAATTATCATATAATATATAAAAAACAGAATTGTATAAATATAGAAATATTTTCTTTTTATGCATTGTACAATGCAAACATTTTAAAACATTAGATAATATAAATGTAAATTTGTAATTTATAGTTTAGTAGAATGTGCGCAGTTAATGTTAATTCATTTAACATGTAATTCTACTATTAACTGTGTAATTATAATAAAGAGGATTCTGCTAATAGTGAGACTACTCTAGATGCAGAATACAAGGTAAAAGTGCATCACTAATGCATTTTGACACTGTCTGCAAGTGATCTCTTACTCTGTTGTTCTCTCAGTCACTCAGTCAATCTCTCACACTCTCTCTCGAAGTATTGACAACAAAAGCACATTATCATTTAAATGGGACTTTTAAAAGGGAATAGCATAAACAAAAAAAAAAAAAACTGACTTGATATCGTTTTTAGATGTTAAAGTTCATTTTTGATGAGTTTTTAATGCATTAAAACATTGATTTTTTTGTTTGTTTGTTATGAATTGAACAAAATCTCCTGGGTAAAATCTATATAACAAGAATTATGGACTTTAAACTTGAAATATGATTTTCTTGAAGCAAGTGTCTCACATTTGAGGGTTAACTCACAACACAGCTTCTTTCTTTTTTAAAAAAATAAACAATTTCAATTTTTTTTTCAAGAAACACGCAGCCATCCTGTTTTTCTAAAAAATTTTTCGAGCTTTTCAAGAATAATAATGTTTATCCTCAAGAAACTTTAAAATAATATTTATATTCCACGGTATATGTACTGCCCACATTCTAACGGCAGAAAACGTTTTTATTTGTAGATTTACAACTTTTATTTGAAATGTTTTTCAGGGTATACTCATTAAAGCGAGGGTTTAGGAGCGTCATGACCTGATAAATAAACCCATTTATTTGCAATGCCCCTCCTCTCTATATTACAATGGTAATTAATTTTTCTTTTTTGCAAAAATCCGTAAACCAGAGGTCCTGTTTTTCCAAAATATTTTATAAAATGATTTTCTCGGAAAATTTCCACGATTTTAAGTAATTATGGCGTCTTCACTGCACATATAGAGCTCTACAACATGAAACTAAAAAAAAATGCTGGATGAAAGTCATTTTTGGGGGCTTCTGGAAAGGATTACGAAGGTTAGGCTTACCCGTAAAAAGCTAATTTTACATATAGGTACATTCAACTTCGAGATATTTCAGATAAAAATTGGAGCGGACTTAGCCCCCAGGATCTTCCGGTGAGGCAATACTCTTTAAACTGCACTTTTTCCAAAAAATAAAAAAATAATAAAGGTTTTTTTAGGTTAATCAGGAGCTTCCGTGGACCTTAAAACAAGTTACTCTGGACTTGCTAGCGCCTGCGTTGCTTGCGATGGGGCCAAATTTACTATAGATAAAATCTTTTCCTGAGGGACCACAGGCAAATAAACAGAAGAATTGGAAAACTTTTTTAAATTCAAATTATAATCATTCTGTAATTAATAATAAAATAAACGTTTGAACGATAATAGAACAGAAAATTAAACGGTCAATCCATTAACTTTTCAAATGGAAGGAATGGGAAAGTAGATCGGAATGGTTTCTAAGAGAATGAAATGAAACAATGAAGCTTTAAGAAAATGAATGTAAAAAGGGGTGCTATTGTAAAGAGAAAAGCTTTATTGAATTATTATACAAATTACAAAAATATTTTATAAGTTAGTGATTAAAAGCTTCTTAATTTTTCTCCATTGTCATTTTCCTATTAGAATGGGGCCAGAGGTGAAGGCTGAATGGAAAAGGCATTGAAGAAGGCCGGCGGGAGGAGAGGTAGAGCGATGGAGATTAAATGACAATATTCTTAAAGCTTGGCTGGGCTAACAGGATTTAGAGAAATGGGACAACAGAGTGTTTTTCCAGAATAGATGATACTCTTGTTGTGTCAGTATGCCAGTTCCGTCTGGACCAAACTCTACCACACCCTGAACACAATCCTGGAGTTACAACCAATGCTGCGATGGGGAGGAAGGAAGGGTTTCTAAGTCCCTCTGGTTCTCTTGTTCCTCTTCAGTATTTCCTTGAGCGCTTGCTCGCTCCTTGTTCTGCGGATTACAATGGTATTATAAGTTTCTAGAAAGGAAGTAACAGACCGGGGAGAAAGAGGCAAGCAGTAAGTAACCTAGAGAGAGAGAGACTGTACTATTTGTGACCTGAATTCCAAGAAGATTAAATTAAATGCAATTAGTGTGGACAGCTTACTTCTTGTGCTCAATTATGTATTAATGCTTACTTTTCTTAACATGTACTTATTTCTTTGCTTAAGCTTATGTTATTAAGAATCAGTTTCTTTCTCTTTTGTTATTTTTTTTTTTTTACTTCTCTCCCTTAATGCTAAAAAGTATTGCGATCTAATCAAATCTCGGAAAATGAGTTTTCATCCAGCAACACACGTATGAAAAATGTTTTTGATGAATGGTCAGTATGTATGTATGTTCGTATGTATCCGAACACAGTACCCGACGCGAAAGTTTCGGCCGAAATGAACTTCTAACAGTGACAAATGCAATTTTACGGAATTTTGGTTGTTTTTTTTTTTTTTGCTTCTCGCGTTTTACTAAAAAACGACTACAACGGGAAATTTATTTTTAACGGGTGAGGGAGAATGGTGTGCTCAGGCTTTCCTTTAAAGTGGTATTCCAACAAAATGCCATATGGTTCTGCTAAAATATAGTACGGAGGAAAATTGAATTGTTTAAAACAAATACAAGTTGTAAGAAAATTTCCTTTTCCCACAAGTGTCAATTTTCTAAATTTGTTTTTCAGTTTTCCGCAAATTTCTTGAAAAATATACAACTTCAAATAAAAAATATTTACAAATTCGTAAATATACCACATTCACGTATGCAATAAATAAAACAAAACACACATTTTCTTAGCTAAAATTCTCCTTTTTTGTAACATACTCTTGGAGAATTTAGTTACATATTTCACAAAAGAAATCACGGCGTTAAAAAAGGAAGTTTAAAAGATTATCAGACAGATAGAGGATATGCCAACATTTCCAGGCACCTAAAAACAAGATATTATTCTATTATTCTTCGCCTAATTATATAGAGATGTCAGCCTAAACAAAATCGAAGATAAATTTAAATAGAATATGTTGATGTTGAAAAAATTAGTTTATGGGTATTTTCTCATCAATTTTTATGTTTAAATTTTTTTTTTATGTATTAAACGTTTTATTATATCATAATATATAATATATATGTAAATAAAGTAGACGGAAACCATCATTTAAAGTGAAAAACCAGAGATATTCTATAAGAAGAAAGCCTAGTTAATTTAGATTGATGTACGAAAGAAAAGAAGCCGTTAAATTTTCCGGAACAAGTGAAAAATCATGGGCGAAGTAGTAGCAGTGGGTATGTATGGGGGGAGCCGCCAAATTACATTTTAAATATTCAAACAAAATACCTCAAGATGTTTTCCACAGGCTTTATATTATATTAAATATTTGGAAAGTCGGGCTCTTGCAATCATTTCCATTTACCAACATCATTGTTATATATATATATATATATATATGTAAAGAATTATTAAACGCGAAATATTAAATAAATGAAAACAATATAACAATATTCAGATTTTAATTTTTTTTTGTATACTTACTGTTTTTTCTTTCTCTTACTTTTCATTTCATTAATTTTAGATCCGGTTGGTTGATTATTATAAATTTGTGCACTCTATATCCGTTAGAATCGAATGATGATTGTCTAAGTTAATCTTCCGCTAATCATTGATTGTATCCGCTTCATCGTCTCTTTTTATATAGAAAAGTAGTACAGATATTACTAAATCATATCCACTTCCGTCTGGAAGGTCTACTGTGGAGCGATGAACAAACAGTATTCAATTTGTGTTAATAGATATGCCAGAAGGAATTGCATGGATCAAAGTCCATGTACGAAAGAAAAGAAGCTTAGATATGGAAACAGAGTGCTGAGCTGTAAGGTGTATAGCCGTCTACTAGCGTCTCTAGCGGGCATCCTCTAGAATGAAAATATTGTAACGGCAGGCGAGAGAACACAAGCCCGACCGAGAGAAAACAGACTCTCTCTGGTACTCTCTGACTTAAGCAAGCTAGAGTAGGGAGAACCTGTATATAAGCCAGTGAGAGATCTAGACATCTATCTATCCATCACATTCAACCATATACATGGCATCGTGTCATTATCTACTCTCACCTTTTATTCTATAAAATCATTACAAGTCCAGTGCAGTTAGTGTAATGCTTATAGCTATATTGTATAACAGTGGGTTCATATCTCCTCTTGAATTAAGGTTTAATGTCCTAATACGATATATGAAGACACTGTTATAATAAATATAAGCTTACACAAACTGCCCTGGACTTGTAATGATTTTATAGAATAAAGGGTGAGAGTAGAGTTATGACACGATGTGATGTATGGTTGAATCTGATAGATAGATGTCTAGATCTCTCACTGGCTTATATACAGGTTCTCCCCACTCTAGCCTGCTCAAGTCAGAGAGTACCAGAGTCTGTTTTCTCTCGGTCGGGCTTGTGTTGTCTCTCTTGCCGTTACAATATGCTTGAAGAAATAACTGTTCCATATCTTCCTAAGTGACTTCCAAATAGTGAATAGCTGAAAAATCTTCATTTTTTTCCTAATTATTGCTGTTTCTCAATTCAATGACTTTCTCTTATAAATATTGATTAATTTTCATCCAACTTGAAAATTTAATTGCCTAAATTTTACATTTAAATAAGTTGCGGGGAGCCAATACAATAATCTTGTTAGTTTTGGAGGGCACGGAAGATAACAATTCCCTATTTAAAGAAAATCATTGTAGGCGTTTTTCTGGAAACTTTCCTGTAAAATTGTACTTCCGGTTAACAATTTTTTCATAAATTTGAAATTCTAGCAATGCTTTTAATATATTAAGCATTTATTATATATGTATTAGCAATGAATGAGAAATCCAAGATTGCCTTATACGGTGTAGTTTTAAGTATTTTGGGTTTGGCACTCAGAAGAAGGAACCGTAGATAAAGTTAGGGGGATGAAAATGATCCAAGGAAAAAAGGTTGTTTAGAATATTTAATTTCTTAATGTGGAGCCAAGAAATGGGTCTTCAAACTATGAAGAGAGAATCTTGAGCAACGTCTTGTGAACATTTCTCTCTATGGGTGTGAATTTTGGATAAAAAAAAAACCACAACTAGGACAAAAATTGGTAACCATGCAGATGAATTCTAAGGGAGAAGTTGTGCCGGCTGCAAAGTATGCGAAACGAAGAAATTCGGACCTAGGTAGGAACAAAACAAAATATCCTCCAGGATATTCATAGCCGAAGATCTCATTGGTTTGGCCATCTCATGAGTATAGATGGTCATAAATGGCCAATAAAAGGTTTTGTATTATTACAAATAAAAAAAAAAAGAGGAGAATCAAAGAGAAAGTGGACATGAGGACATAAGATTGAAATAACTGGAAGAGGAAGATGATTGAGACAATAGGGACTTCTAGACTAGGGGAATAATATTTTGGGAAATGGCACATGATTGTATATTGTAAAAGCCATTATTGATATTAAATAGATGGTAAAAGGATATGTTTCACCGACGTGGCAATTACATTAAGAGCGTAGCTCTTAAGCTCAGAATCTTGGAAAATTAATTTTTTTTAGAATAATGTTTCAAATAATAATAACAATAGACATTTATTTGGGTTGAGCAAATGAATTTCAAGAAAATCGTAAAAGCCATTTCTAATAAGAAAAAATCAGGAAATTGTCACTTGCGGTTGATGGATTCTGACCGAAACCTTAGACTCAGCTATGATGATAATTTCTAAACGGATATCACAATAACAAAATTGAATTTCCTCGTATTAGAAAGAGAAAGTAAAATAAAACTAAGGAGCAAACATATGATTAAAAGGAGTTTCTAAAGAAGTTATAAGTTGGGTTTTTTCCTGTGGAGGGAGGGAAAGAAGAAAAACTGTTGTTTAGTAATTGGGAAATTTCCCACTATCGATAAGCACTACTGCAAACCAGTTGTTTAATACTTAAAGATACTTGGCGAACAGATCGATTCAACAATGATAAATAATGTATAATAGTGTTTTAGAAAGACAATTGAATATTCTGTCAGTTATCGATTTTACGGTTATATCGAGTAGCCCTTGTAGCTGCTATAGTATAGTTAAATAGTTTATTGTTCAACAACCTTAAAGTTTACATTGTTGATTTGTATTTTCCATTTCATATTGATTTTCTTCTATTTATCCTGTTTTTCTGTTGTTTTTTTTGTGTTAAATAATTAATTTATATCTTGAACAATATCTGGTGCAATTATTGTTTGATTACTATTTAATTTGATTAAGATTTCATGGTTTCATCGTAAAATAAATGAACAGCTTTTTCTTGTGTGTGTTTTTTGTTTGTTACTGGAAAAGTAACAAACAACAACAAAAAATCAATTTGTGAAAAACAGTTTGGAATGCAATTAAGTCTGGTGTATGCAGGCTGTTGCAACCAATAAACCTTCACCTAACTTGGTGGCCCTTAAAACTAAGAATGACGGCAGGATCCCAGGATTAATTAAGGGAAAAGCTAAAGCTATTCCACCAGAACTTTCTTTTAAAGAAAGATTGCCAAGATACTTTAAAGTATTAAAGCGTTCCAAAAACATTGCTTACAATAAAGAGTTCCTAAAAAAGTTCTTCTAATATTGGGAATGTTTTTAATAAATAATGTATTTAGAATTGATTCAGATAATTTATTGATATTTATTGCCTTTCTGATTTATTGATAAAGAGGGTAGAATTTTCTAAAATTTCTCAATTAAAAACTTACATTCATAGTGTGAGAAATGAATTGAAAATGAAAATTAAATCAATAGTTACAAGATCTTGGCGTGATTCATAAATTTTCAAGTATATTCTTTAATCAATATGAGTTTAAAAAATTAAGGTATAATTGTCTAATAATAAACGATTAACCGCATCTGTACAACGTATTGAAATGGAATTTACTAGAAGAGCTCAATAATTAGAGCTCTCTGTAGGATGTCATCTGATCAGTTTAATAGAAAGAAAAATCTGGTGTGAAACACTCACACAACTTTCTCTTACTCCTATTCTAAAAATATAATTGACAAATTTTATAGTTTGTGTACCAAATGTAATGAAATTCGTCGAAAACTAAAAAAAAAAGAATGTTCAGTAAAAGCAAACTTCCGGTTTACTAATTTTCTTGAAACTCGGAATTTTGGCCATCTATTTATTTCTAATTAATTTTTTTTGGATATAGAATCGTATAATCAACTATGATACCACTTTAGAGGAAGCTGTAATCCCACCCATCCCCTAAAAGTGCCCTTAAATGAATTTTCCCAGAGAAATGTTTTAATAAAAGTTGTGAATCTCAAGAAAATCGTTTAAGCCATTTTTAAGAAAAACGCAAAAAAGTACTAGTAAAGTCATACAAATATCAGGTTTCAAGTTTCTACGTTTTTTTGATTTTAGGCTATGCTGTTCACATACATGCATACAGACTGGACACATACACACACAGACCATTTGCTAAAAACCACTTTTTTGAGTTTCAGTGGACCTCAAAAACAGATATTTCCGTGAAAACTTGATATCGAAAATTTACACGATTACAATACTTCTTCCTCTTACTCGGAGTCACAGAGTAATAAATTATAATATGGTAATAGTTTGTGCAGCATTCGCACGACTTTCACTTGCTGTAATTATTCAAAATTTCTTTTTCTCTTCAAACTGAAGTTTTGCTAAAAGTATATTAGGTTTGAAAATTACATGTAATTTGTGGATGGTTAGAAAATCGCAGCTAAGATGCAGAAGAAGCCGCTAAGAATCATGTTTCTAAGAAAATTTCTTCCCAAAAAAAATACGGTGTAAAAATACTCTCACGACTTTTCTTACCCGAATTAATAAATTTAAATCAAGAATTTTCTTTAAACTTGGAACTTTACTATGTTTAGGTTAATCCGGACATAAGATATAGAAGTGATTATTTTATTGGTAAATTGTAATGGACATGGCAAAGTCACTTGACATCGGCAAAGTATGCCAAGAAATTAATTCAACAAAGGGTGGGAAAACTGACCCTGTTTGGCCGCCGACAGCCCGGTCAACCGCACACACAACAAAGACTTTCATCAATTCGCACCTCAAAGGCAGGCAACCGCGATAAGTAGGCCAACTAACTCCAGTCGCACAACACGAAGGTCCACAAGGCCTCACAACGACTAAACAGAATCTTGGTTTGAGTGTGAACAACAGATATATAAACCTATGATATACGACAGAGCATTATTATATCATCTACACCAAACTATACACAGCGACACATTCACAGTTATATTCAACTTATCATTCTCGTAGTTGTGCACTTTAGTTCGTATTTTAACCATTCTAAATTATCATCATTACTATATTATTATAATTATTTTATTATAGTTATTAGTTACAATTGATCACGTTTAAACTATTGTTAAAATACAGTTTTATTTTTATATAAAAAACCCTTTAAATACTTCGAGCACTAACTTTCCAAATCTCTCAAACTAACTTCCGCCCTCTTCAGAACATCTGCTACTCCAGAATCAACACATCAAACGATTTCATTACATCTATCTGATTCCATTACAGTATACCGGAGCGTACATTTTAAACTACTGACAGATCTCCAATTCCTTCTGAAACAATTTTCTTTCCAATAAATTTTTGAAATGAAGTGATTTTTGTTTACCTCTGTAACAAGCCATTCCAAGTTTTGTAATCCTAGTATTATTTTATTTTATTTTATTTATAATAATCGTGTAACCGTTTTTTTCGAGACAAATCACGAAAAAATTGAAAAAAACCTTTAGTAAAATACAGTCGCACTTCCAAGGGGGGTGTGTTTGTGTGTTAGCAGATGATCTCAAAAGACGAAACAGTGCGGGAACTCAAAGTGGTAGGTCTAGTGGGCACTAAGACGCGGCGTCCACACATGAAGATTTTGGGCAAAATCCATCAACTTTTATATGGTTATTTTTTTTTTTTCAGTTTTCTAAACAGGTTCCGATAATTTTCTTTAAACTTCGTAGTTAAACATAAATGCCGTCTGACGTTTATTTTAAACCATTTTCCCAGGTAATTGAAATTTTTTGGCAAAGATTCGGGGTGACCTTAACGTTTTGCTTTCCTCTAAAGTACTTTCTATAAATATAATATGTGGTCTTAACACCAACATAATATTGTAATCTTTTTGTAAACTAGCTCTGCCCTACTTGCTAAGTAGTTTTCGGTTTAGATAAAACACTCTAAACTTCTAAACCATTGGTCGCAAAGATCAAGCATTCGGAACCCATATGTAAATTTCCCAGCATCTTCCCCCCGCTAGATAGTCAAGCAGCCATTAGAGCATTCAGTGCATCAGTTATCAACTCTAAAATAGTCTGGGAATGCCTAGATAAACTTAATAACCTAGGCAGGAGGAACAAAGTTTGTGCTTTGGTGGGTGCCGGGGCATGTTGGCATTGAAGGGAATGAGATGGCTGACGGCCTGGCCAAGATAGGCGCTACGACCCCGCTTCTAGGGCCGGAACCTTTCTGTGGGGTAAGCGACCAGTTTCTGCTGGAGGAACTTAGGAAGGAAGAGGAGACGAGGAGATCTCAACTCTGGTACTCCCTCCCCGGTTTGCGGCAGGCTGAGATCTGCTTGTGAAATTATAACCGACGGAGATCGGAGGTGCATTGGATTGAGCAAGAACAAGCTCCGCGTTCTTACGGGTTTCCTCACGGGACATTGCCGACTTTAGAGGATACCTGGTGAAGCTGAGTTTGGAAAGTGTCAGCTCATGCAGATTCGGTGGGGAGCTGGAGGAAATTCCATTATATCTCCTAACAGACTGCGAGGCTGCTTCTCAGAGAAGATTCAAGAACCTGGGTAGCTACCAGGTGGAGGAGGGAGATATACCCCCTCTAGAGCCTGTCAGGGTACTGGGATTCCTCAGGGATCTCAACCTGATGGAGGTTTTGTAGAACTAAAAGTTCTCTCAGTTCACTTTTTCTTCACTTTTAACAAGCGCGCACACTCTATTTGGGACAAGATTGATTCACTCGAACTATTCTTCTCCTATTTTATACCACTGGAGAAGGTTCCGGAAGTTTCTCGAACATCTAGGTCACGGTAGACCATGGAAGACCGCTGTAGAAGAACCTAGAGGCGCCCCGCTAGCGCTTCCCAGCTATGATGTAAACTCAATGACTAAAAATTAGACACCATCATATTTCTTCTGCTAACAGACGAACACGAAAAACGATGAAATAACTTAAGGATAAAAAAAACAAATTTTATTTCTAAACATATCTATTAAGATGTTTAATATTTATTTGCATATATTATTTACTTCTTTTTTTTCCCCAGAAATTAGCGGAAGTGTAATTATTAGAGAATTTATTTCTTTAAAGATTTTTTTTAAATAACTTGAACATAATATATTAGCTTAGAGATTAACTTGTGTTTTTTATTTCTATTTTTTGAATCTTTTTTTTTATTATTATTCATGAAGAGAATACATGCATGATAATATTAGATAAAGTCTAATGACGGAATGTATACAATCATAGTTTATTTTTACTTCTGTGTTTTTTTTTCTTCTTTAAAAAAAGAAAGAAAAGATACGAGGTCAAGTGAAGGTCAGTGTCAAGTTCAAGGATAAGTTTTTTTTAGTGGAAATAATAGATAGTTTGTTTTTTATTTAAAATGCATACAATTGCATATTATGAATAATGGATAGATAACTGTTATTCATGTGAAGAATCGGTACGATTGGTTGAATCTCATACCTTGCGTCTCCATATGTCCAAAGAGGTTTTATAATAATAATAATAATATTGTAAATAAGTCTTATGTTTTCATGAGTAAATTTGTAGCGGAGATTAAATAGTCTTGAGAGAAGTTGTGTATCGTCTTGCAAATGTTGTCTGCAGATTCCAAGTGAGTCTTTTGTCGAGATAATGTCCTAATTATCGGCGTCGGTCAATAGCCGGTTTTTATGGTTCCATTGGTGTGCAGATTATGTATTTGTTGAATGCTGGATATCATCTGGTATTTTATCCGTCGTAACATGCATATGTGTATTGTTTCTGTCTGGTTTCGGATTTGCAACCATCGTCAAAGCAAATTCACCAGGTTCGTGTAGAGAGTTCACTTCTACTTAATGTTTCTGTTTCACTTACACTTGTTGGTTGTATATATCGGCTGGTTGTATAATATATATATATATATATATACAAGTGTGAGTGTAACAGAAACATTAAGTTGAAGTGAATTCTCTACACGAACTTGGTGAATTTGTTCTGACGATGGATGAAAATCCGAAATCGGACAGGAAGGATATATATGCATACATGGAATGCATATATATACGGATATGCATGCTAAGACGGATAAAATACCAGATATTATGTATTTGCTTTTGGTGGGCTGAACCTTATTTGGCACTCGATAACCCAATCTGGTAGAAAGATTACATAGGAACGGTACAGGATTTGGAGCAAAACACGCACATGTCTTCAGCATAGAAGTAGAGGATTGTCTATAGTATTTATTTTATTTTATTTTATTATTAATAATTTGTCTTGGGGACATACCCCATACAAATGAAGACTGGTCAAATACAGTGAACAACAAAGTAAGAAAAGAGAGACTAGAATATATAAACAATACAATTTAGAACTGTACAACACAAAATATAGAGTAATAACAGTAAATACACAGCACACTGCATTGTATCCTTATTTTAAATAACAGATGTATAATTTATGAATACGGGAATATAAATCGACAAAAAGTGGGGATATACGTATATCGCACTGTAAACTATTCATTTAGTATAAATGATCGTGTTTTGAGGCAATTAATTGTAAAGAGGTATAATTGTTTAATTCCATTTTCGTACTTAAAAACGAACACATTGTGGAACTGCTCCATTGATACATTCTTAACCTGCGGTATGTACTGATTACGAAGAGATTCATAAACCGGACAAACTACTATTAAGTGGTACAAATCTTCCGCATCCTTACGCCCACATATTGTGCATATTTCCTTAGGTTTTATTATGTGTGTGACATTTTTCACTGACAATTTGATCTGGTAATTGCCCGAAAGCCTCAATTGTGTGACTAGTTTCACGATACCAAATGGCAAATTCAATTCGCTAGAATATTGGCAAACCGAACTTGTAGCAAGTATATAGTTATAAATAGGGCTGAACTTTGCTGAGTGCATTAGTTCTAGGTCTTTTAACTTTTGGGATTCCTTATATCTATTTAATGTTCCAGAGATAGTTTTTAAAGACTGTGGGGTCTGTTTCAAGTAGGATGTCATTTGAGCCAATCAAACTCAATAAATAATCCATCTGCGAAAACCAGTTGTACTTTATCGAGGGTTTATGGCTAAAGTGAATATTTTTTAGCTTCAAAAAGCATAACTTAGGTAGTCTATGGTCTTGCATTTCAAGGAGTCGGATTGTCTATAGTATAGAAGATATAGAAACAAAAGCAAGGACACTGCCTTTGAAGAGGATTTGGAGGAGCCAGAGGGAGCCTAGAAGGAACAGTCAAATGGTTAAACGTCTCCAAATCGGAAAGGCTCATACAACTTTCCTCAAATGCAGCAATTTTATAGAAACTATTAGTAGTCCCAATGTAGAATTTGTAAATTTATTCCGAATAATTTTAATCATACTACAGTATTTTAAATTTAAAAAAAAAAAAATCTTTTTACGATTGAATGTGAGATAAGAAAAATGAATCGTAAACAATTTTATAATAAAACATTTTAAGCATTTTGCATAACCATTAATCCTGAAATAATTAAAGTAGCCCTGCATTTGGCACAGACCTAAAAAGCCATTAAGGCCATTTCGACGCATTTTAAACCGGAGATAGCATTTAAATGAAATAAAAAAATTGGTAAAATATTTGTTTGTCAGAATTTTCCACTAAAATAATATTGGAAGAGTGGAAGTATGAGAGAGAGAGATAGAGATTAAGAGAGAGATAGAGAGTACAGAGAGAGAGAGAGAGTAAGAGAGAGAGTGAGGAGGGGAGAGAGAGAGAAAATGAAAGAGATAATAATTAAATTTCAAATGGCATCTATCCAACAATTAATAAATCCAAATTTGTGATATATATACATAAAACAAACAAACAAACACACACACACACACACACACGCACACACACACAGACTTTTTTTGTAATTGCGATTCATTTAATGGACAGATATGAGTTTAGTGACGCCACATCTTCAACCATTTATATTCAATATGAAACATTGAATTGAAAAAACCGTATTTATAGAAATATAGTGTGTGGTGTAATGGTTATATTCAAAATATTTAGCAATCGATACGCTTAACCTAATCTAGACAGGCAATGTAAGGTTATTAATAAATAACCAACTTATCAAGTTAACCTAGCGGTACATATTTACATACTTGGTTATGATAATTGTTAAGGAAAATACTTTTTTTTAAAGCTTTCGTTTTTTTATTTGTAATTTGTTTAAATGTCATATTACAGTTTATAAAATATATTTGTTCAAAAAACCAGTTTCTGATTAGTTGCCAACTGAGTTCTGATTACCACTTGGTTTGTGATTAGTTTGAATGTTGAATCAAGTGAGAGCGGCCTTATTGCGTCCAGACTATTAATACACGACTTGACCACGAAGTGCTCTGATCGATCTGTCACAAACTAGTTTCAAACTGAGAGTGTGTAAACTGAGTTTGCTCTCTGCAAGTCAGTGTTATCACACTGTCGACAAACGCATCCTGAAGATGGGCGAAAGCCCAAAACCGGTTGATGACCACAAAATGAAGCAGGCTAATGTCTCTGAAAGTTTCAAACTGGTTTGAAGTTTAGTTAGAATACCCTGATTTTTAGTTTGAAATCGATAAGAAGATCTTGTTACATCGGATTTCTATCATTGCGCATGCTCCGGACAATCACAAACCCTATTTCAGGGCTCTCTTGGAATAAACCTAATATTATTATAATATCTTAAATCTACCCTAAAAGTTCCTAAATCAAAGTTTGATTATTTGCTTTTTTTTAATCGATTTTTTTTTTTTTTTTTTTTTTTACTCGTTTCTGACTTCCTAAATGAAGCTCAACCAACATTTAACATGCGAAACTTTGTCAAAGTCTTCTACTGATTCTAATCTCTCCTGGAAGGGACATGTACAGGAGTTGAGTGGTAAGCTGGCAAAAGTGATCTACTTGTTTAAAAAGCTAGAGATTTAGTATCTGTGGAGGTACTTAAAACAGCGTATTTCGGATCGTTCCAGTCAAAACTGAGCTATGGTTTACTATTATGGGGAGCAGCCACTAATCAAAAACTGTTTTTAAAATGCAAAAAATGGCCTTGAGGATCATATTTAATAGGAAAAAATCAGACAGCTGTAAACCATTATTTAAAGAGCATGGAATACCTATGTTGCCGTCTTTATTCATTTATGCGAACATAATGGATATTAAAGATAGTGAGAATAAAGATTTAAGGAGTAATAAACATTCCTACAATATAAGGACAAAAATAACTTACATATTGCTAAAAACAGACTGTTTAAATCTGATAAAGTTCCCAGCTCAATGGCAACTAAAATGTTTAATTTAATTCCTGAATCAGTGAGAAATTTAGAAAAGAAAAAAATTCAAAAAATTATTAAAACTTTTTACAAACTAGAAGAGTATCTAACTAACAAATGGAATGTAACCCAGTTCAACGCTGACTGACCTGACACTGTTTATTTTGCAAGTAATATGTAAATAATATTTACTGTAGGTCAAAGTATATTTGTTTATATTATATTGCAGCCACATATTGACAGCCTATTGTATGTAAAAACATATGTCCAGGCAAATAAATATATTCAATTCTATTCTATTCTACAGTTACCCTCTAAATTTATTGTAATTAAGTGACTGCCTCGATTATCAAAAAATTCCATGTAATTATTATTGAGCATGTTATTTAAACTATTAAAACCTCCCCGTTTCAGTTTAGGCAGAATTAATTGCAATAAGTTTTAAAATTCTTTTTGATCTTAAAATGATGTTTAGTATGTCGAAATAAATTCTGCTTAAATTTTTTTTTTTTAAATATAATATAATTATAGAACCATGAAAATTCCATTTTTAATATTCGAAATATATTAATATATTATTGAAAATAAAAGTTCGATATAAATATAATTTTAAACAAGATTAATAATACACGGTATGGAAATCTTAACAGTTGAATATCACCACTGCAGTGATACAATAAGCAGTAGGCATTATGTGACGCCCTAGTGAGCATTTCTATTGTGGCTTTAAAGCAGTCTCAGACGATAATAACCATCTAATCTTCTGTGCATCCGGTAGACAAGAAAAAGAAAAGAACATAAACGGATGTGAAACACTAATATGACTGTATCCTACGCTAAATAATATACATTTTGATTAACACATTTTCTTCCAAATTGTAATGTTTACGTTTAGTTAGGCTAGTCATACAAAAATGGTAGAGGTTATAAATATATATATATATATATATATATATACTTATATATATATATCAGCAGACATGTGTGGAGCGCTCTCAATCGAAACCAACACACCTTGTGCAGTTTAATATTAAACCTAACTGACAAACTACCCTGGCACCTTTAGAGCAAAGAATTAACGCTACTACTGTTCGCTCAGAACCCCACGAAAAAGCAATTTTCCCAGAAAAATGTAAGGAAAAATCAATTTTCCTATTTAAAGCAATAAGAGAAAAAAATACAAGGAATGAACCCCTTAAGAATTTAAAAAAAAAAACTAGCAGTAGAAATGAGTTCACAGAATCTAATACTTCGCTAATGCTAGGAACGTTACTGAAATAGACACCAAAGGCTAAAAATTCAATCATACATTTCCGGTAATGTATTTTATAAATTTATAAACAAATAATTATAGTGAAAACTAATAAACAGCCCTAGGTATTCAATAAACTGCAACACAGTAAATATTTTTTTCCTCAATAAATTCATGATACAGATAATAAAACAAAATTTTAATTGAACAAAATCAAATCACAAAAACTGAATAGCAATTATTGTTTTACTTTAAATTATTATGATTTTATTCAAATAAAATATAATTAAACAAAAAAATATATAGATGCACATAATGCAACCATTAGGTATTGTGAATAATTATGTTACAGTCACATACCGGAATTTTTTTGTTTGAATATCAAGTTAGCGTATTAATTAATATTCCTATTTACCATGTCAAACAATATGAACGTATTTTTTTTTAAAAAAAACACGATAATTCACAATAATTACTCAGCAAACAAAACAAAAAAAATCTGGTGTGAAACACTCACACAACTTTCTCTTACTCCAGTTCTCAAAATTATAATTGACAAATTTTAGTTTATGTACCAAATTTAATGAAATTCGTCGAAAACTGAAAAAAAAAACTGTTCAGTAAAAGCGCACTTCCTGTTTACTGATTTTCTTGAAACTCGGACTTTTTGGTTATCTATTTATTTCTAATTAATTTCCTTTGGAAGATAGAATTGTATAATCAAGTTTGATAGCACTTTAGAGCCATAACTGCTCTTAAATGAATTTTCCCATAGAAATATTTCAAACAAACGTTGTAGCTCTTTGTATATGTAGTTGACAAGAACAAGTTTCATGAAAATCGTCGGAGCCATTTTCAACGCAAAAAAAGTAAAAAATAACAATTAGTAAAGTGGTACTTCCGGTTGAGGAATTTTGACAGATAACGTACTGTCAGATCCCACGGTGATTCCTAAACGGAATATCAAATTTCAACTTTCTTCGGTTTTTCATTTTTGAGCTATACTGTTCATATACAGACACACACACACACACACACACACACCATTTGCTAAAACCACTTTTTTGGACTCAGTGGACCTCAAATCCGGTGAAAACTCGATATCGAAAATTTGACACGATTACAATACTTCCTCTTTCTAGGAGTAAGAGAAATTAAAAAAAATTGACGGTTTCAAATTATTCAATAAGCTAAACTCATTAAAGAATTAAATAGTTTGATAATAAAAATTCTCCACGAATACATTTTTATTTTCAGTCACTGACGTAAGAAGAAAATATTGTCATAATATGGAATATTCGTAATAAATAAGTAAATAGATCACATATTTTGAGGACTTCGAAGTATGGACATTTTTTTCTTTTAAACGAATAGTGTGTATAGAATATGTATATAGTAGGAAGCTCAGATTTGTTAGTTTAGTTTAAATAGTACTTTATTTATACAAAGGAAAATAAATACAAAAACTGATATATAAAAATAAGTACAATAGGCATGGCTAAAGCCGTCTGCCGGAGTTTGTCTTAAATCCAATATCATAAATACATACAAAAATAAAATAACTATTTGCAATTGAAGCAAAGTAATATGTAAATTTAAGTAAAAAAAAAAATATATATGAAAAGTAAATAAAAAAAAAAATTAAAATATTTACAATAATGTAATGAGTAAAATATAAATTAGGAAACTTTTACACAAAAAACAAAGAAAATACAGATATAAAAAATATATCGAAAAAGACATGAGTAAAATAACATAAAAATAAAAAGAGACAAAAAGGAAAAAAAAAAAAAATTATTTAATTCTCTGAATTATACTGTTTAAATTAAAAAAGTGTACATTCATTATGTGAAGGGTACATACGATATTTAGTTTGACAATCTTAAATTTCTTATGCCCCAAATATGACGAGCAAATTTAAGCAATAACCGATCTGAGGTGGAAAACAATTCAACAATAAATCTACCAGAAATGAGATCAGAGCCGAAGAACCTTTTTCGCGAGTCAACAAATGCTGGACATTCCCCAAGAAAGTGATAAAGAGTCTCAGGCTGCCGAAGATTACACACCTGGCAATACTCCTTGTCCGAATCCCTCTCCATCCAAGGGACTCTATTTAAATTTAAGAGCTCCCCTCTGAGTTTAAACCACAAACTCAGATCAGATAAATTAAAACAAGTCACTGAGTTCAACCCGCAATGAGTACCGAAATCTTCTTTGTTTTCTATTAAAGCTCGATAGAACAGATACTTATCAGAATTTTTAGCACGCTCAAGAGATTCTTTCCTATAAAAATGTGTTAAAGTAGAAATTAATGAGCCTAGTTGCTTTGACCATACGGATTTATCCTGGATTGATGAGTCAAAGTGTACGCCATGCAATTGGGATAAACTAATCCACGAAGAAAACCATGATAATTTACGCCTAATTATTTCCATGGCCACTATCTTAGGCAAGCGATGGTCAGGTAATTCAAGCAAATTGAGACAATAACTTATATTAAGTTTCAATGTGAAGAGAAAAACCGGATCTAGGGAAGTTTCGATATGCAGCATATAGTTGGGAGTGCAGGCAGGAAGAGAAAACAACTTTTTAAGAAAGTATCTTTGAAATTTCTCCAACAGTTCATATTGTTCATGCCCCCACACTTGAGCACCATAACATGCTACTGCCCGAGATACAGTCTTATAAATTTGATATTTGACCCGCAATGGCGCATCATTCACCGAAATCACATTGGCCCACGTGGTATTGATACCAAGTTTGGCAACTGAGATTTTCCTCTTAAAATGTTCATAGAAGGAGAGCCGACTGGACAGTGTGATTCCCAAATAATTGTAGGTTTTTACGATCTCAATTTTCTGACCCCCATATCTCCAGCACTCACGAGATCCCAATCGACCACCTCTACGGAAAACTAGGATCTTAGATTTACTAAGGTTAATGTGTAGGTTCCATTGCTTACAGTATGTTTCCAAAATATTTATATTTCTCTGTAAGAGAAGCGGGTTATCCGCCATTAGGACGACATCGTCAGCATACAATAGTACCTTCACCTTAGTGGTTCCTAGTCGGACTCCGCCCTCTAACACTGGGGGCAAATCATCTAGAAATATAGAAAACAAAAGAGGACTGAGGACACAACCCTGTCTAACCCCAGTACCAACAGAGAAAAACTCAGACACCCCGTCCTTGCTTCTGACCGCCGATTCCGATCTCGAATACAGAGCTTGGAGAGCCGAGCTCAGATTTGTTATTCTGCTTAAATGCCACTACGGGAAAAATTCGATTTGAAAGTTTCGGGTTTCCCAGAAACAATTTATATTTTTTTGGAAGTTCTAATATAGCTGCAATCTTACAACTTTTTCCTCTGAACTTTTATTTCAATCCAATTTCACGGATCTAGCTAAGGAACACTTTAAGGTGATCCTTATATTTATTGTTAGACATACCAACTATGAAGAAAATGGCTTGACCAAATATATGACTTTACTGAATTCGTTTCTCAGGGTTTATATAGCTTCAAAGATTTTCATTAAACATGAAACGCAGAAGTTGTATAATTCAAAAAATCTGGTGTGAAACAACTCACACAACTTTCTCTTACTCCAGTTCACAAATTTTATAGTTTGTGTACCAAATTAATTCAAATGCCGCGAAAACTGATAAAAAACTGTACAGTAAAAGCGCACTTCCTGTTTACTGATTTTCTTGAAACTCGGACTTTTTGGTCATCTATTTATTTCTAATTAATTTTCTTTGGATGATAGAATTGTATAATCAACTATGATATCACTTTAGAGAAAAACATAACCTCACCCCTCCCATAAAAATGACCTTAAATTCATTTTCCCAGAGAAATGTTTAAATAAAAGTTGTAGCTCTTTGTATGTTTAGTTTATATAAGAACGTTCAAGAAAATCGTCGGAGCCATTTCTGAGAAATACCCAGAAAAGTAAAAAAAAAAAACTCATTACGTGGTAAAGTAAACGTACTTCAGGTTATCCGATTTTTTCCAACCTCGGAATTCCAACAACATATTCAATTCTAAATAACATTCACAGAATTGTCTAATAAGCTGAAATAGCAGTTAAGATGAAAACCTAACCCCACCCCATCACCAAAAGTACCGTTAAATGAATTTTCCCAGAGAAATATTCCAAATAAAAGTTGTAGTTCTTTGTATAGGTAGTTGATATTCCAAGTTTGAAGAAAATCGTCGGAGCCATGTTTGAGAAAAACGCAAAAAAATAAAAAGATCCCATGGTGATACTTAAAGAGAATATCAAGTTTCAACTTTATACGGTTTTTCGTTTTTGAACTATGCTTTTTCCATATCACACACTCACACAGACCATTTGCTAAAAACCACTTTTTTGTACTCAGGGTACCTCAAAACGAAAATTTCCAGTGAAAACTCGATATCGAAAATTTGACACGATTACAATACTTCCTCTTACTAGGAGTAAGAGAAAGTAAAAACTACCACTTTACATGCTACTTCAACTTTTTATTGTTGTTGTAGTTGAGATTCTTTGTGGTATTAGTTAGGAGACGTGTAATGTAGTTATTAACATTCGAGTACTTCTATCTCCTAAGATTCAAAGTCAAATGTACGCTTAAAAAAACTAAAATGTACATCCTATATTTATATACAAAAACATTCCACAGTTCCTAATAAAAATATTAAATAAATATAAAAAATGAAATATTAATAAATAAATGATGAAATGTAATAAGAAAATAAAAGGTGGCTATAGAGTACACCTTGTAGTATGCCTAGTATGAAAACGTCTACAGAGAAGAAAGAAGACGTGCACTGAAGTTGAAATCTTTTTTTTTGTTTTTGTTTTTTTTTTTACTTTTATTTTTACCACAAGTGATAAATCATAAAAATATAGCAGTAAAAAAATAAATATATAAGGCCGAGCCTCATACTGAATATAGAACAACCAGAATGTTATATATGGCATTATTGGTTTTAGACGTACAGTATCAGCTGTTAGGCATACAGTATCAGCTGTTGCAGTGTATTATATTTTATTGATATTTGACAGCTTGTCTTTATTTTATAGCATAAAAATTGTATAATGGAAATGAAATTAGGTTTTTCTTTACTTTATCTTAATTAATACAGAGAAAAATAAACTTTTGAGATCATATTGCAATTCTTCAATATCATTCAGTTATTAATCATGTTCAATTTGGTAAAATAAAAATCTGGTACGAATTGATGTTATTACAATTTTTGCAGTTTTATTGAGACATTTAAAAAATTAGTTGGAGTTTTAATTAAATTTATAGTTTCCTTAAATCTCCCCTAGTTTGTGAAACGTATTGGATTGATTGAAAAGAACTAGAGCACTGAAACTAACCAATCAGCTCTTCGAAAACTTCCCTAAAAATCAACTTTTCTGAAAAAAAAAATGGTTCTTAATAAAAGTAATCAGTTTATAAGGGTGGAGGATAAACATCAAGCTAAGAAACTGTTTCGCAGCCGTTATGGGAAAAAAATGGCAAAAACCTGCAAATTTCATTCTGAATAATTGGTATATCCTATAAATTAATTTGCTTCAAAAAGTGAACTTTTCCAAAGATTGACTCCCTTAGGTATATAATGTCTGTCAGAATATCAACGTGTGTGTGCGTATGTGTGTGAGTGTGCGAATGGTGGTGAACTAGATTTGCCTAGATTTGGGTAACGCTAAATCCAAATACTGGCACAAGATCTAGAAAGGCGAGATATTTCCTTTAATAGAAAGACCGTATACATGTAATGACATATAATAAATATATGTACGAATCAAACCTTAGACGCATAACAGTAAGCTTACTTGGCACACGCTTCCTCAGTTGACCGAATTGTAATATACGCTATAGAAAATTTTAAAAAGCCTCACTGTTAAAATCTCAATTTATGATATTTCCCCCTGACAGATAGGATTAATTGAATACATGTCCCTTTTTAACTTTTAACAAACATATCAGAAGAAAACAAAAGAGAAATACTAACTTTGTTTCCAGTTTGGCCAATCTGATAAAAATCTAAAATAAATTTCCCTAGCTAACATAAACATGAAAGTGACAAAATAATAAATGTACACAATAGCATATGTGTACCACCACCAGGTAGGCAGGCAAATGTCTGATAAGAATACCAGGCTACTTCCGCCGCTTATCATTTGGATTGTGCGACAAAAAAATAGTACACTCCTAAATCTCTGTATCAGCTGACATAAAAGAATACATATGTTATATAATATGTATATATGGTTTTTTATTTATTTATTATTTGTATAATATCAATATCATTATTCTCAATTAATAATGAATAAATAAATAAATTAAATGTAATATATAATAAAACAGAATGGGTAATTATAATTGATAATATATTACGTACCTTGATTTCAGGATAAACTAATTAGTTTGAGTTTTACCTACCGGAAATAAATGTTTTGAGGTTCCCCTTAGAACGAAGAAAAATTGTGTTTACCGGTGTATATATATATCGTATATATATTTATGTGTGTGTGTGTGCATGGACAAAAAAATATATTATAAAAAGAAAAGTCGCAGAAAGATCAATTTGGTGGTATTCCATATTAGATAGCACCATCGCTTGCTCACACTTGACTAAGTGCGTTTTATTTAGTAATGTTTTATTTGAAACATTTTCCCAGTAAAATTGATTATTTGGGGCATTTCACTAATAACAGTCGGTCGAAACAGGCGCCTAATTTGGCAAACCTATCCCACATCCTCAAATACCTAAAATTCCCATATGACTTTACTGTACAGATAAAAAAAGTATCACTTTTATTTGAAACATTAATTTTTTGGAAAGGGTTATGGAGGTCAATAAAGGTTTTAAATTTAAACTGCACGAGCTTTGTTGGTTTTGACACACAAGTCCGCTCAGGTATTTCAAGTTTTTCTTTCTTCCTTTCAAGACTTTCTTTTACTTCCTCTATTTATAGTCATGACAACTAAACTTTGCAATTTTAAAGAAAATATTCTAATTTAATTGCACTAATTGACGTAAGAGAAAGTCGTGTGAGTAATTTAAAGATAATTTTCTAAAAAGCATCTTTTTTTATTCTGAGAACCACAAATACTGAATTTTTGGTGATGTTTCATAAATAAAACATGATCGCAATGCTTATTCTAATAATAGTAAGAGAATAAAGTATTTTATTTATCAATAAAGTGTTTAATAAGTAAATAAAGTATTTTATAAAAAAATGAAGTTTTAAAGAAATGTATGAATATATATTCGTACATACTTTTATTGCAAATTAAAATATTACATAAGTAAAATAAATTAATACACCAATCTTATAATAAAAGTATTATAATTTGAGTAATAATTAATTGTATGGGCAAAGTTATTAAAAATAATCGTAATAATAATAATAATAATAATAACAATACTAAAGAAGACGGAAGGAATGGTGTAAACACATTTCCGTGTTCTACTCCTCCTTCTACTTACAATATTTCAAAAAAAGAAAGAAAGAAAGACTAAAAATGAGCACAAAACATGGAAAAAGTTTAGACAAGTAAATCTACAAACGTGAAAAAGCATAAGTTTTTTTTCTTCAGGTGGTGTAAAGAGTTTGAAACCGGGTTGTATGGTAGTTGGATGGAACGCCTGAGGGCAGCACTTGTGACTATGAAAAGAGAAACTGCCTGGATCTGTGTGCGAAATAATGTGAGGGTGAGATTAAAAAAAAAAAAAAAAATGAAAAGAAAAGTGAAGCAGGAGACAAGGAATGGAGAAGGAAGGATGACGCTGGGACCAAGAGGAGATGCGGCTACCCTTCTTTTCCTATCTACCCTTTTACTCTCCAACGGAGCCTTAATAAACGTAGTGTTCCCCTATTATCTTGTGCTATTCTTGCTCTATCTTCTTTAACTTTACATTGTAGTAAGTCACTTTAGTGGTTAGGGCAACGAAAAATACTATGCCCTCCTGATTTGTCTCCTGTTTATCCTTTTACTCCAGGCACTATTTCAAACTAACAACCATACCTCCCCTCCACCCCCGTACATCTTCTACAAGCATTCAAAAGTCCAAGATCTTGTCAATTTGTGAATCCAGGATGTTCCTATGTTTGAATGTAAACATTATTCCATGTATCTCCAGTCGTATTATGTCAATTATTAAGTGAAGAGGGTATTGTAGTATTATTAAGAAGACTGGAAGGAAGAAAGTTCTGACTTAGAATTTACTTAGACTTAGATTATTACTTAGAATTTACTTTTTTTCTTACTTACTATTTAGAATGCCAAGGGCTCGTGATGAAAAAAAAATCTGATGTAAACATTTATAGGACATTCTCTTACTGCTATTAACACAATTATACATGCAATTGAATCGTTTGTTGTGTGTGATTCCTGGAGTACCAGATGTCTTGAAGAGGGCGGAAGTTAGTTTGAGAGATTTTGGAAGTTAGTGCTCGAATTATTAAACGGTTTTTATAAAAATAAACAGTATTTTAACAATAATTTTTAAAGTAATAAATGGTAACTAATAACTATAAAATACTTAATAATAAATAGAAGATAAATAACTGATAAATTAGAATGATTAAAATAACGAACTAAGATGCACAACAAAGAGAAAGATAAGTTTCAATATAACTGTGTATAGTAAATTGCCGCTTGTGTATAAAGACGTGGCTCGTTTGGCCGTAGATGATATAATAATGATCCCTCCTCGTTGTATATATAGAGTTTATGTATTGCTGTTGGCCACACACACACCAAGACATCTGTCCCAGTGTGCGACCTTCGTAGTTTGCTGACCTTATTCAGGTCAGTTCAGTGGCCAACCTTATCGCGGTGCTTGCTTATTGATGTAAGTATTGATGAAAAGGCTTTGTTTTTTGTTTGGTTGGCCGCTGCTGTCAGCGGCCAACTAGGTTGCTGTTTTATTACTGCCCTTTGTTAAGATAGCAGCTGGCTGGAACCACTAGTTGTAAATTATTATTTCTTTAGTGTACTTTGCCGATGTCAATGACTTTGCCATGTCATTACATATTTATCTTCTATTTATTATTAAGTATTTTATAGTTATTAGTTACCATTTATTACTTTAAAAATTATTGTTAAAATACAGCTTATTTTTATAAAAACCGTTTAATAATTCGAGCACTAACTTCCAAACTCTCTCAAACTAACTTCCGCCCTCTTCAAGACATCTGCTACTCCAGGAATCACACACAACAAACGATTCCATTACATACATACAGATTTCTGATCAGAAAAACAAATTTTTTTCAAATTTTCACCGACCTTTCGGCAAATATAATGCCTTCTTCAGGGTAAAAAAATATCAATGGAAATATAATCTGGATGACACACACACCGTATTGAATAACTGGGCTAAATGGGACTATCAATAATAGATCTTTAGTAGTTGATTTTATAGAGCCACTCCCTTTACAATTCAACGTTCTACAACATATGGAGTGGGAAAATGGATTGCCAGAGAATTTTAAACTTTTTTACACCAAGTTTACGATGCAGAACGCCACCGTTCAACGTCATCCTAACAGAAAAATACTACAATTTGCTTGGCGGGCGGTTTTTAACGGTGGCAATTAGATTGTTGTATACTTCCGTAACGTTGACGATGAATGTTTGGGCTGTGCACTATAAGTCCAGTTTTTTTTATATTAAGTCATAGATCATTATTTTATTATACAGTTTTAAAACTAATGGAGAATTAAATATATTGCTAACGATTCTAGATGACGGAAATGTGCCTAATTAGAAACTACACAATTTTTTTAATTTATTTAAGGCGCGTCAACACCCATGGTCGTTGGCGCCCGGAGCCTTCTTAGTGCACTGCCGGGCTCCGGATAGTGTTGTCTCGTTACAGACAACACTGTCCATCACCGGACAGTGAGCTGTAGCAGCTCCTAGGAAGAAAAAAATCTAAGGGCAGCACAGCTAGACCCAGATCCTCCACGTGGGAGTCCAGTGCGCTAACCACTGAGCCAGTCCCTTCCCTTTATAAGAGAATTTGTAATAAATCATAATGTCGTGAAAGTTTCACACGAGATATATTGTAATTAGATTGGTTTTATCTTCACCGAAAGACTTATTTTATTTAATTCACTTTGATCAACAAATATACGAGCAATTCTTATTAAATATCTTCAATATTATGAGCTTAGTAATTAACGAATACAATAATAAGGTTAATATAATTAGTTTTGTGAATGAATACAAGTCTTGATTGTATGAATGAAATAGCAGTATATATATATATTTCTGAAAGTGTATTATGTATGTAACTGACATGTATATAATATACAAGGAATTCATATATAATGAAAGCAATAATAAATATAGCGAACAGAATGCAGTACAACAAGCAAAGCATATATATATATATATATATATATATATGTCATATGTATTCACTCGTCTCACTGGCAGACAGACAGACTTACACATAGCACAGACACACACTATTCTCTCTCTCTTTCTGTATATACACTCTAATGAAGCCAGTTAACAGAATTATATCGTTCACCAATTAAACTAATGAATGTCTCATTAACACTTTGCTATAACAAAACTGTACAAATTCCCTCTTCCCTTTTGAGCGCGCAATGCCCCCTCTACCAATGTTCATGATTCACTCGTGTACAGATTGCCATAAAAAAAGTCTGCCGTGAAACACTCATACGACTTCCTCTTTCTGCAATTATAATTGGCGTTTTTACTAAACATATATAATTGGTCTATGTAATGGAATATTAAGCACATTGTTGAGGAAATTCACCACACAAGCGCTATGAATCCAAGTTGCCAATACCAACCGTAGCAAGCGCTAGCAACGTGCCCTCCATGATTTGTTTTTTACGAATATATGGACAAAAGTGATTGCCAAACTTCCTCTTGGAAAATATTTGTAGCTCCCATCAAGAGCTAGAAGAAATAAGATAAAATCCCGGCAAGCAAAATGCTTAAACAGTCGCAAAATCAACCTTGAAGGATGAAGGATGAGTGTTGGTAAACCAACACTTGAAGAAGTCTAAACAAGCTAGCAAAAGGAAAACAGATGGTGAAGAATTCAAGAGTCTACATCACAACCCTTAAGAGAGTTATTCAGTTTGCTTTTTATCAAGGAATTAACAGTCTTAATCTGTTAAAAGTTCTTTTACCGGTGAAAGACTTCATCAGCAAACACTATTAACATTATCTCTCTTTGTTCAGTAACTCTATTCTCAATATATTCTTTTCTCCTCACTAGGATCGCTAAAACCAGATTAGTATAACTACAAATATGTAGGTGGCATATTACAGAAAAGTTTCACCTTGCAGCTTCTCCAGTCCCTACAACGTGCAATTTTTCTGCGGAATTTGCTGGTGAAAAGAATGAACACACGACCTAAACTCCATTTGTATATTTACGATTTTGCTGATTAAAGAGACAAGAGTGTTTAGAGCGAGTAGAGAGTGTGTCCGAACGAAGTGTGGGACGATAATGGTTGGTTCGTAGCTTGATGAATGCTGAATGATGTAGCTTTAGAATGTGTCGCTTGAAGAATGATGTGACAAATTAGAAATCATGGTTGTTCTAACAGTGGTGAGCTAGTAGCGTGTTTAACGAGGTGAACCTTCCATGGGTGAAATTGATATAGCGGCTGATTTTTACTCTTAATGTTAGAGACTAACCGTAAGCCCCTCGGATGGTCAGCTTATATTACCTTTCTCTTACCACTCTAGACAGTATCTAGATGACATTTTGACTGTCGTGTTTGAATCACATTCGCCAATACATTTCACAGGGCGAAAAAAAAAAACTTTAGTAAAGACGCACTTTGGATTGATGCGTTTGCTCGAAACGTTCATGCCCGATGCGACGGTGGTACCTAAGCAAACATACTGACATATATATACAGAGCAATCGCTAAAAATATTAATTTTCTTACACGGCGATCCTCAAAACATGTATTTCTCCAGTGAAAACTCAGTTTCGAAATTTGTTTTGCAACTTTCAGCAAGTAAAAGGTATTTTTTAAAAATGAAAAAAAATCTTGAATGTTATAAGCAGCGAAAATTTACACCAATGAACAGTTTTTCCTCAGATGTAAATAATGACCTTTAGAAACGAAGGTAAAAAAACACTTTTCCTGTACGTATTCTTGGTGTCTCGGAAACTCTTTATATAGAACCGTCCCACAATCAGAGCCAAATATTAAAAGCCCACCATTTTTACTACTTCCTCTTTTATCCTCTCTCTCACTCTCTCGCTCTATCTCTCTGGCCGCTCAGTTATGCCCCTCTTTTATCAATAAAACAAATCCCTAATTGCTCTACCTCCTTTCTACTCTTATACGCTTTTCCTTTTTCCTACATCAAATCTTTCTCTCTCTCTCTAGCCCTCTCTCATTTATCAGACGATGCTTTATATTAAAAACCAAAAAATAAAAAGCGATTAAAAGTGGTATTAATTTTTTTTCCTTCTTTCTCATTCTTTGCCTTCTCCTTTTTCTTTCTATTGCTGAGAATTATTGGAACAGCCGAATCATTATATTTGGCAGATGGTCAGGAAATTAAGTTTTTCTGTTCATTTTCTTTTTTTTTTTTTTACTTTTCCATTTAAGGCCACACAGTCCAAACCATAAGAGAAGTTACCAGCGCTAATAATTTTCTAAATGAGAAATGAATCAAATAAAAAAAAATGAAGAATCAATTGATTTTATTATAATCTCAATATTTATACAACATTTTTAATATGTTAACGTGACAATTTATTCAAAAAAAATGTGGTATTAAACACTCTGCCGTGTTTTATTAAATATTTTAACTTCCTTAACTCCCATCTAAGAGAACCTCTCCCATGATAGAAGACGGGCTCATTAACTAGGGCAAAAAGGGGGATGCCTAACATCTATTTGGATTGTCACTAAGCGATTTTTCAAAATTTTTCAAATAAAGAAAGGACAAACCTGGTGTGAAGTACTCACTCGATTATCTGTTACTCCTATTTACATCGTTTGCATTATAACTACTTACACGAGTATTACCTATTTACAAATGTCACATATAAATATATAAATGTATATATGTATAGGCATCCGAAATATTAAGCTAAAAAGCCGTACTTCTGGTAAACCGATTCTCTTCAAATTTGGAATATTGGCCACACATTTAATTCTTTTTAGTATTATATAGACGAGAGAAATATTATATTAAAATGCATTTCGGAGCAAAACCTAACCCCACCCTTCCCCCAGAAGTGCCCTTAAATGAATTTTCCCTGAAAAATGTTCCAAATAAAAGTTATAGCATTTTATATAATTAATTGAAATATGAAGTTTAGAGAAGATTGCGAAAAAAAAATGAAAAATCTAGTCAGTAAAGTGGGTAATATCCGGTCGACCTATTTTGATCAATACCTTATTGTCGTGTTCCCTGATAGAAAACCTAAATGAAATGTACCAAGTTCCAGCTTTACGCACGCTGCAATTTGCCGTTTTTGAGTTATACCGACCAGAACACAATACACACACACGCACACCACAAACCTATTTCTAAATACCATTTACTTATTAGAACTCAGACAACGTTTTAAGAGAAGTTTTATAAACTGAAAACTATGCATTCCTTTTGAAAAATTATTGTAGGTGATTTGACATCAATTTTATTTTGTCCCACTAATATAAATGGCCAAATAAGAAATGGTGGACTTTGTATTCTATTAAAGTCAACCTGTTCTTAATCTATCACCATTTATTTAACCAAAAACAACTAAACAGGTTACATTCTTTATCAACTATCTTTACAATAATCGATCATCTGATCGATATGTAGCATATCGATTGAAACATCAATCTATCAACCCAATACACCATACATCAAAGACTTTACATTGGATCTTGTTTTTTTTAGCCTAATTCTCTTTTGCTTTCTTTTTTTTAACAATGCAATGAAATTCTGTGGAAAATAGTAAATATTATTTTAGATTTACAATACGTTAGAATATGTTGAATATGTTAGATAATATGTCAGTGTGTATCAAATATCAACACGGAGTGTATCAACTGTATTTGCCTATACAAGTCTATGTTATTACACTGTTTAACAAAAACATCCTAAAAATGGGCGAACGCCCGAAACTGGTCGATGACCACAAAAAGAAAGCAGGCTATCATGGAAAATATCTCCGATACAAAAACGTTTCTTAGGCCTGCAGTTGGTAGCTGTTCATTACACTGTCTTCAATTTTATATAGGTGATACAGGCCTCCAAGTGTTGAAAGAGTAATGTAAAGATGAAAATCTACGTATTCAATCAAAATCTAGTCTCTCGCATTCCTTTAAAAAAAAGGAATCTCTCTTAGACTAATTATTAGTGGAATTGAACAAATAAATTATAAAGAGTAGAAGCATTATATATTAGAGTTGGTAAAACTAGAGACGAAACAGGAGTAAGAGAGTCTTGTGAGTGTTTCACATATTTTATTACTTTCTCTTGCTGCTAGTAACAGGAAGTGTTGCCATCGTGCCAGATTTTTCGAAATTGAGTTTTCACCGGAATTACACGTCTTGAAGTCCCCTAAATATGAAAACAATGTTTTTAGGGAATTGTGTGTGTGAACAGAATTTCTAAAAAACGAAAAGTCACAGGAGGCTCAAACTTGATATTCCGTTTAGTTACGACCACCGCATCAAACACGAAAATTTCAAACAAATTTCTTAAACCGGAAGTACCACTTTACTCAATTTTTTTTTTTCAGTTTTTTGTGGTTTTTCACTGAAGTTCTATTTCAGTTTATTACACAATTATATCATCTAGATAATATTAATTTGAAATAAATAGTATATTAGTATCCAAAGAGAGTGTTCGTAGCAGAGAAAGAGAAACAAAATGACAGGACCACTCTCTCAGACTGGAGTGGGAGAAACCACACAAATACAGCGATGGGAGACAGATAGGAGAACAGTTCATACTACTGAGTTGATCACTACGTGTCATTACCCCTTTTACACTCTACCTTACTCTATCATTTGAAGTGTAAAGTCCAGGCAGGCAGTCAGTGTCATTTATCATTTAAAAAAAAAAAAAAAATTATCTTTAAAATTTCAATAAAATAAATTAATACGTTATCATTAATTATTAGGATATAATAATAAATCATGTATCCTATTGAATATTATATTAAGCTATAGTATCCTTACAATATGAGTAAACTAAATATTATTTTTTTCATTATTAAAATGTTAAAAATTTTCAATTATTTTTCCATGTTAATATTACGAACTACTGATTTTAAAAAATAATATTTTCAATATTAATAATTTCTTTTAAAACATAAATATTTTTTAATGCTCATGATTTAAAAAAAAAATCCATGTTATTTTTTTCAAAAGTTAATTATTAATTTAACTTGAAAATGTGAACATTTTTACAAACTGAAGTAGAATAAAGAAAATTTTCATTATCTATTTATACTAATACTTGATTTATGCTAATTTTTTTCATGATTTGTATATTTTTTTGAATTACTACCATGGACTACTAACTCATAAATTCATTCTCTTCCACTCTCTCCTTCGTTCCTTATGTTGATACAAGAAGACATCATTATCGCTAGCTTCAACATCACTAGCTAGCTTGCACCATAGCCATCACTAGCTTTACCATCCTTAGGCAGCTCTCAACAAGGCCCGTCACTAGCTTCTATAAGATAAACTAGTTTTCATCGTCATTATCGTTAGCTTCAACATCACTGGCTAGCTTGCAACAGCATCATCACTAGCTTTCTGCATCAAAAGCTATTCTCGATCAACTTAGCTAGTTTCAACAAACTCGTTGCCAAACTAGATGTGCTACACTCACCAGCACGTTCAAATTTTTCACATATGAAAAATTTCTTTAGAAAAGGGGATGATGTAATAATATCCAAAGAGAGTAATCGTAGGAGAGAAAGAGAGACAAAAATGACAGGACCACTCTCTCGGACTGGAGTGGGAGAAACCACATAAATACAGCGACTGGGGACGGATAGGAGAACAGTTCATACTACTGAGTTGATCACTACGTGTCATTCCCCTTTTCCACTCTACCATACTCTATCATTTCAAATGTAAAATCCAGGCAGTCAGTGTCATCATATTATACAGTGTTAACCATATTTTCTGTTAATTCATTCTAACCAGACCATTTCTCTCTCTCAACAACTCCATTATAAATAGATTGCCAAAATTCTGAGTTTATCAAAAAATCGGATGACCTCAAGTGCGTTATTACTGAAAATTATTTTTTAGTTTTCGTGATTTTCTCTATAAAAACACCAACGAATTTCATTAAATTTGGTACTTTAAAGGTGAAATATAGAGATTTATCATTTTTGTTTGCAACTTTGTGCGAAGAAATTCATTTACAGAAGTTTTTAGAGAGTGGGAGAATTTATGCTTGCCACATAAAACTCATTTTATTAAGTTTACATTCTCCCATTGATATAAAAGAGAAGAGAAAAATTAAGTGAAAAATTATAAGTTTGAAGAAAATTTGTCAATTACAATTGTAACGGCAAGAGAGAGAGCACAAGCCCGACCGAGAGAAAACAGACTCTCTCTGGTTCTCTCTCACTTAAGCAGGCTAGAGTGGGGAACCTGTATATAAGCCAGTGAGAGCTCTAGACATCAATCAATCTATCAGATTCAACTATACATCGCATCGTGTGATAACTCTACTCTAACCCTTTAATCTACAAAATCATTACAAGTCCAGTGCAGTTTGTGTAAACTTATAGTTATATTATAACAGTGTCTTAATATCTCGTCTAATTAATCAATTCCAATTTCTCTCCTCATCAACTCCATTATAACAATTTTGTTAACTGCAGTAAGAGAAAGTCGTGTGAGTGTTTCACACCAGATTTTTTTGTTTTTCACTGAGTTAGATTTTCTTTTTTTTCTTTAATGTACTCACGTGGTATCGTTGTTATTGGTATAAATCAACCCCTTCCTAAATAAATGGTGGGCCATCAAGTGAAACTGAGAATCTGTAAGGATCGAAAAGGAACCTGGATAGATTGAAAAAAATTGAGAACCACTGATCTTGTCCATCGAAATAATGACTAACAGATACTTTGCTTGGCGAACTTTCAAAAACTTTATAATGATTTAATTCCAATAATATCAATTGTAATTAAATTCAATATTATATATAGAAAAGAATGGTACAAATTATTGATGAAAAGTTTGAAAAAGGATCAAGAATATTTCTTTATTATTATGTTTAAGTCAATAGTCTAGTGGATAACTTTCTTTTTTTATTGGGCGAGAGAAGGGGAAAAAAGTGGTTCACAAAAAGAAATGAGGTAAAGGGATGGGGAGAATGAAAGGGGAGAAATATGATCCAATTAGAGACAGAAGTTTTGCAAACTGATACAAAAAAAAAAGAAGGAAGGATAATAACAATGGGTTTTTGGAAGTGGCAGTAACAACCACACAGCAACAAGAAAGGAATATATATTGTTAAGTTTTGGAGTGGATATTGTGCTCCTCTTGTGATCTTGATGGGATTCTTAAGTGGAATTCTGCATTTTCGTTATATTGTGATGTGTTACAATAATCTTTTCTTAGATACACGAAATAATAACATAATTTTTTAAAGCAAATACTCTCACTTGTAAAAAATGACCAGTAAAGTCTGTCATAGGATGCTATATTACGAGCAAATAAAGTCCTCTTATTGTTACTATTATGTGGTGTATATCACAAGCCCAATCCATCTATTGTTCATCAACTAGAATGTCATTGGAGGCGAGGCAGTATATTCCTATCACAACAATCTCTGAACATTACATCTAAGGCAGTCAAGACCTGCCTACTCTACCCCTAAGAGTGCTAAGTAGGGGTATTGCGGGGTAGGTTCAACAAATAAAAAAGCGGAGTTTTACTAAAAAGAGATATATATATAGTATCTTCGACCTTCAAGAGGGCAACCCTCTACCAGCCTAGTTTAGTCACGCCGCTGTACTCTATTAGCGCTAGGCCTTTATTAGCCTCTAAATAAATAAATAAATTCACCTGTATTCATTTTTCAAATAAAAGTGACCGGTTTTTGTGTACGTAGGTGGTACACTAATTTTAAACGAAGGAATAGCACGTTTAAGCTTCCTGTGACCATACATACCGTTCACTAAAAATTTTTTTTTTGTGCTCGAGGGGTTCTCTCAAACATGTTATCCTGCAAACAAGTTCAACATACCCTCCTGCACATAAAATCAACAAGCCAACAATTGTGGTGTAACAGAAACATTACACTGGTGTAGACTCACTACACGAACTTAATAAATTTGCTCGGACGATGGATGAAAATCCGAAACCGGAATATATATTTTTTGTTTTAATGCCTCCAAAGCTGCCCGGCTATCTTTGCTGTCTACTGTCTGCTTCATTAAAAGAATTTCTAATGTCCTCTAGTAGAGCAGGACACACGTCAAGGTGAAGGCCATTCTTGCCTTCTCAATAGCAGAGGTTGGTGAACTAGCCACCCCTATTCTAGGCACATGCTTCATTAGATAATCGTGGCCAGTTGTGAGTCTGAAACATGCCACGCCATCCTATTTGGGGGGTGTGTGGAATATATTTCCTGGGGTCAGTCACTTAGATGTTCCCACAACTTCCCCTCATGTTCCCCAAAACTCCCCCTGTTCATGCTGTCCTGTTCCTCTCTTACATGACTCTCAATTTTTATCCGAACAATACGCCTCATGGAATTGTAACACAGAGGAATATCTGGTTTGGTAATCGTGATCCATTTTCTGCCAACTGCTACGGAGAAGTAGGCATGCTACGACGGCTAAAATACCAGAAGGATCTTTTCTGTAAGGTCTAATTGTGTTCGGAAGCAAAGTAACGGTCAAAAATCGTCAAACAATAATTTTACACGTTACAACGTAATACTATGAATGCTATTACAATTTTAATTACCTGAAAAAATAGCACAGAAATAACTAATTAAATAAATTAACAAAAATTGTCTACTCAAAAACAATTTATTTACTTAAAAGTGTTAACATACAATTTTTTGGTATGTACTGTATACCACAAACCATAAATCACAAAACTAATTACCAACTGTAGTAAGTTTTGAAAGAAAAATTGAAACCACGTGGTTGTATTAGGTGTGAATATATATGAGAGTTGAAGTGAACCATGACGACCCCAGTCAATACTATAAATCCTGTCCGGGTGAGACATGTACAGAGTTCTACACAGTCGGTCTGATAGAAATGTGTTTTGGTGGCTGTGGTGGAAGGGTCTTTCCAAAAACATTCCAAAAGGTGGGGGAAGCATGTCTGTTATTATAGGTTTTTTGTGTCAGTTTTTGTCCTGTGTAGTTAAGTGTTCTGAGAGGAACTTTAGCAAAACAAACATCATACCTTTCTTTATGTCGATGATTGATGCTGGGTTTCAGTTTTAAAATCTATCACATCACCACTATCCAGCCCCCTTAATAGTACTCATGACTTCACACTGATAGAGAGGAAGTTATTTGTTAAAACAAAACAAAAAAATCGAGCTTACTTACACGTCATTTGTTGTTGTGAAAGAATGCAATGAAACTAAACCTGTTTGGGTGGTCCAAACTGGGATTTGTTACCACAAAGTGAGATTGGTCGGGTTGGTGTCAAAACTTATTACAGATCAGTATGTCTTATTTCATAAAAATTAACTCAAAATTAGGTACCTCAATTGAATTTGCTTGAATGATTCTTTATAGAATAGTACGTGAACGTTTTAAGAGGTTTTTTAACAGAAAATTTCCTTAAGGAACAAAAAACAACTTTTCTTCTCATAAATCAAGGATTTTTCCTTAAGGAATTGAAACTAAGTTTCAATTGAAATCAAAAAATCTGGTGTGAAACACACACACAATTTTCTCTTACTCCAGTTCTCAAAATTATAATTGACAAATTTTATAGCTAGTGTACCAAATTTAATGAAATTCGTCAAAACTGAAAAAACTGTTCAGTAAAAACGCACTTCCGGTTAAGTAATTTTCTTGAAACTCGGAATTTTGACCATCCATTTATTTCTAATTAATTTGGTTTGGATGATAGAATTGTATAATCAACTATTATAGCACTTTACTAGGAGTTAGAGGAAGTAAAAAAGTGGTTAGCGTGTGTATGTTTTTTGTGTAAATTATTTATGAAGAAACCTCCCCCCACACACACACCAACACATCATTATAATTCCATGCATTTCGGACAAAATGAGTGAACAGAAACTGAGTGAGCGAGTATGATTTTTTTTTTTACGTCGTCCTTCTGGCAGATCCTGGACGCTACATAGAGGCTGATTTAGCTTTTGTAGGTTTAGCTTTTAATTGCTTTCCCTTCATGAATATATAAAAAAGCAATGGAAGGATAAAAAGCCTAGAATATAAAGCAATATTAGGAGATAGATATAACTGGTTGAAGCCAAACCTCTTAACTCTTAAGTTCTAAAAACGACGACACTCCTTAAACTTGTTGGAGAGTGAAACCTTTTAGATACTTCTATAGTCTTCAGTAATGTGGCATTTTCATGTTATGACGCTTGTACTAGATACTCGCAATTCCCGTACTCTTCCATCCACATATCTTAAGCGTCCCTTAAGGAAAGGATATAAATGCACATACACACACACACACACACACACACATTTATATGTAATAAACCTTCCTTATATTTTCCCCTGAAAGTTTTACTAAACCATAAACCTCCACATGTTAGCCAAGTTAGCTTTTTTATTTATTTATTAAGCATTTTTAATTGTACCAAGATTATATTATACTTTTTATTTAAAGAAAAATATATAAAAATTTTATTAGTTAAGGGTCTTTATGACTGCAATATTTAAAAAAAATATAACGTCCAGAACCAATTGACTTTTAACTATTGAGAGCAAAATTAGTGAAAATATTTTTATCAAGAATAGAAATTTAGAGTTTGGAACACACAACAACATTCTATATTTTTGTTTATCTTAAAGGCTAGTGTACATCCATGGTTAATGGTGTCCGGAGACCTTCTCAATTCACTGCTAGCCTCCAAGCAGGGTTCTCTTAGTGCAGACAACGCATACAACTTCGGAAGTGAACTGTAGATGCTCCTAAAACGAAAAAAAGATCAAGGTAGCATTGGTTGGCTCGTTCCTCCGCAGGGGGCAGTGGATTAGTCACTTCTTCTGGATCTTGTTGAGATGTCCTCGTGGATATGCTAGTCTAACAACAAGGAGCAACACTTACACAGCCATTTTAAATACTCACAAAAGACCTGGTGAGTTTGCAGAGATAGTTAGCTGCTGAGGCGACTATTTAGTGTTAGCGTATCCCCGATAGGCGAATTCCAGTTCACCACTTCACAAACATACTCACTCATATTTACTAACATTTACACTTTACAGACGACCTCAATTTGTATACAAACTGTATACACCCAAGACGTCCATAATAGACCTTTTAAATCGCATTAGAATTGACTTAATAGCTATTCCTTCTAATATCGAACATCTCTCTATTGTCTGGACTCAAAGCCTGGGTCTCATCATATCTGGCGCTATCACTGAGCTAATATAGACTTTGAGGCTTTCTTACTATGATTCTTAATTTGGAAATTCTTATAAAATATTTAATTAACACTTAATGTTATCTCATTTGATGAAATCTTTAAAGGAAAGTGTAATTTCTTGATTGTTTTGAGGTTGATCAATATGTCAGCCCGAACTTTCTTATTAGGTGCAGCAAAATAGTTGAACTGTACATTGTAATTAAATTGTACTTTAGAGGAATGTTAAAAATTTTAAACGAAAGTGTACAAAAAGACGAGGAGAACAAAGTTCCAGAATCTTCATTTACTCCGACAGTCAGGCGGTTTTGCGAGCAATTATCTGGTATCAGGCCAGCTTGACCTGGCATGGGATTGCTTGGGCATTCTCATGGAAATTAGTAGCGAAAATAAGTTTTTTGAGTTTGAGTTCCCGGTTATTTAGGTTATATGGGCAATGAGGCGGCAGATCGCCTTGCCCGCGAGGGCTCTATCGGAAGCCCTACTGGACGTGAACCTTCCTGCTTTGCAAAATGCATCAAGGTTGCAGCCAGCATCTTGGGTGTACGATCGATCACAAGAATGGTGGTTAAAACCCCAGACCCAGACTAGACGCCGGCGAAGAAGTTTATTAATAGTTACTCGCCCACGTTTAGTGCAGAATTACTCCAACAAGGTTATAAGAATCAAGGTTCTTACTGGCCATTGTAAGCTTAAGAACCACATGTATCGCATGGGCCAGTCAACGGATAGCCTGTGCAGGTTTTGTCAGAAAGAAGAAGAAACCGCATTTTGCAATTGGCGAGGAGAAGCTGACGGCGGCGAGCATCACCCCGAACACTGTCTCAGGACTCTTAAGTCTAATAAAACAGACAGGACTTGAGAGGGTACTTTTAACTGGTGGATTCCTTCAAGGATAACCTAGGAGTCCCTCTCCAGAGTCCAAAGTCTGATTAAACACATAGGACTGGAGAAGGCACCCTAACTTATGTATGCCACGACAGCTCCAGGGGTCGCGGTGGCGAAGGCTTGATAGCCAACCCCTACAGAATCTAAAAGTGATACAGATAAAAATCTGTGTAAACATAATATGTAAAATTTAAAGACAAATGTATTTTTGGAGGGAATCCCCAAAAACAGTGCAATTAGTCCGCACTCCCGGTACACTGGTACAAATATACACAAACAGCCAGATTGACAAAAACTTGCTGCTAGTTCAAATTGGAGGAATAAAAATGATTCAAATAACATGATTAAAATTAGGCAAATAAATAAAGTAATGCCTATTTTTTCACATGGGCTTAACGTCCAATTACCAACTACCAACCTGGACGGGGACGGAAGCAAATACTTTAATATTAACATTTTTTTTAACGAATATAAAATTTAGCAATTATGAAAGGGACTCGAATTGGGGATCTCTCAGTTACAAAGTACACCGACATCCACCTTTAACATGATTATTTTCCCTCCAAATAATTTGTAAGGTCATTAATTTTTTTTTTTTTTGCGGGAGGCAAACAAGTGAGTTGTTTTGTGCCAGATTTTTTACACACACCCCCCTTCTCACTGTATAAAAGCAATAAAATCCTACAATCCTAAATCGAAAAATATCCATTTTAATCCAAAACTTTAATTTATTAAACAACTAACTAAAACTGCTATATCTAACTATTAATAGTCGTATTAGGGCTAGGTTATGGTTTTCCAGCTTTACCATAATAACCTACTCCACTGTTACATTTAGGAAATGTTATTACCGGTTTTTGCGGAAGTTTACCCACCCACCGAAAGGTTCGTTGTGGTGGCCCAGCTTATCTCAATAAACTTGACCAAATCAGAGGCGGTAACTGTATAGTTTACTTATTAAAGCACTCTAACATTCTGATCTTCAGCTATCCCCATTTTGGATAAGCAGCGACCATATTGAATATTAAAATTTAATTACTCTTCTATAAAACAGAGAGAGAGAGAGAGTGAATAATAAGAGGCTAAAATAAGAGAACCATCTCGGAAGAAAGATTAAAGCAAAAGTTATAGATCCCTAAATGCAACAGTTAATGTACCAAATTTAATGAAATTCGTCATGTTTTAATGGAGAAAATTGCGAAAACTGAAACAAAAAAACTGTTTAGTAAATTTAGACGACAATCAGAATTTTGTAATAAACTGAAATAGAACTCTCCAAAAAAGCCCCTCGAATGGTTTTATCCGGAGAAATATTGCAAATAAAAGTTGTAGCTCATTATATGTGTAGTTGATAAAACAAAGTTTAAAGAAAACCAATGCCTTTAAATTGGCACGCCTCTGATTTGAAAGAAAGATGATTCGAAGGATATGTGGCGCAATTTTTTTTTTTTTTGGAAGAAAGTAAGCTGGAAGCGTCCGAATGATGGCTGAATTGAGATAAGAAGAAGGATATTGTAACGTATATAAATCTAAGGTGGCTAAAGTTAAGGATATGCCGCCAGAATGGTTCCACAGGAGTTTGTAAGAAAGTGTTTAGATGAGCAAGTGAACAGTGGAACACATAGGAATTAAGAAACAGATATCCGTTAGACAGATAGCGAAACTCTGGAGGAGAGCAACAGTAGACAGAGAAAGCTGGCGATCTAATCTAAAGAAGTCCAAGACCAGCGGAAGAAGATCGTTGCACCATTGAAGAATCTCAAAGGCAAAAAAAACAGGTTCAAAGTTATGAAGAATAATTAAGAGATGATAATGCGAATATTTAGATAATTGATCATACATACTGCCAATAATAATTGTATATATCATCTAATGATAATAGTATAATCGATAATATAGTTTAGATATATATATATAATATATTACATTGAATGAAATATTTTTGGTGGGAAGTTTAAGGCAATGAGGAAAGCTTTGGCATAGTTTCCATCAATTTCCACCAATATATCTTCAAACTCCTATAGTACTCTATCTCACTCCCTATTCGTACGGCTATTATATAATACCCAAAACCAATGACAGAGATAGAAGCGATTGTTGCTTGAGTTTAGGATAACGGGACATTGTAAGAGAGAAGAGAGATTAGTAAGAGTGAGAGACGAAGAGATATAGTATCAAATACAAGAGGGAGAGAGAGAGATTGTTTAAAACTGTAACAGGCAAGAAACTTTATCAATTTGTCTGCTCTATTGCTTCAAGAACAATTTTTTATCCAAACATCAGATCTATTTATCTGATATTGATGTAAGCCATTACTCATATTTATGGTAGTTGACTCAAAATGGGGAAGGAGGAGGGCGAATTTTTATTTCTACTTTCACTTGAGCAAGATATACTCATTCCTTTTTTCCATAACTATTAATAGAACTTTCTTTGGCCTATTTTTATATAATTTAATCTTGTATAACGAATTTCAATAATTAAATAATTAATGAATTAGTTTTTTTATTCTTATTTTTTAGTTAAATATTTTTTGTTCCCCAATAGATCATAAATAACAAGTTAAATCATGCATGAAATTGAAACATACTTCATATTGGGTTCAGTCTACATATACCGTACCGTACTAGGTGTCTACGATTATACCGTCAAATTTCAGCAAGGCAAAGTGGAAGTTTGGATAAAAACGTTTAATTTGAAAAATATTTTTTAACTCACACAACAGCAAGTTGTTACGGCCGATAGTCTGGAGCTGTCACAAAGCTTAGACCAGATTGCTGCTACCTGTGTCAATTCCTTTTTTTTTTTACTTTCTCTTACTAGGAAGTATTTTTTACTTACTTTCACGTAAGAGGAAGTATTGTAATCGTGTCAAATTTTAGATATCGAGTTTTCACCGGAAATATCCGTTTTGAAGTCCCCTGAGTCCAAATAAGTGGTTTTTAGCAAATGGTCTGTGTGTGTGTATGTTATGTAAACAGCATTGCTCAAAAACGAAAAAATCGTAGAAAGTTGAAACTTGATATTCCGTTTAGGTATCACCATGGGATCTGACAGTACGTTATCTGTCAAAATTCCTCAACCGGAAGTACCATTTTACTAGTTGGATTTTTTAATTTTTTACAATTTTCTCAAAAATAGCTCCAACGATTTTCTGGAAACTTGGAACATCAACCACACATACAAAGAACTACAACTTTTATTTGAAACATTTATCCGGAAAAAGGCATTTAAGGGCACTTTTGGGGAAGGAGTGGGTTAGGTTTCCATCTAAAGTGCTATTTCAGTTTATTAAAAAAATTCTGACAACTAAATAATGTTAATTAAAATTAAATATGTTGTTGAAATTCCGAGTTTGAAAAAATTGGATAACCGGAAGTGTGGTTTACTTTACCACTTTACTAAATGATTTATTCTCTTTTTCGCAATTTACTCAAAAATGGCTCCACGATTTTCTTGAAACTTCGTATGTAAACTAAACATGCAAAGTTTTATTCAAACACATTTTTACAACTTGAACAACTTTTATTCAAAACATTTCTCTGGGAAAATTCATTCAAGGGCACTTTTAGGGTTATGTTTTTCTCTAAAGTGCTATCTTATACAATTCTATCATCCAAACAAAATTAATTAGAAATAAATAGATGGCTGAAATTCCGAGTTTTAAGAAATTTAGTAAATCGGAAGTGCGCTTTTACTGAACAGTTTTTTCAGTTTTCGACGAATTAACTCGTCGTTGTGTGGTACACAAACTATAAAATTTGGCAATTATAATTTTGTGAACAGGAGTAAGAGAAAGTTGTGTGATTGTTTCACACAAGATTTTTTTTACTTTCTTTGCTGGTAAGAAAGGGGAAGTATTCACCTCAGGAGAACAGGAGTAAGAGAAAGTTGTGTGAGTGTTTCACACAAGATTTTTTTTACTTTCTTCCTGCATCATTTTCACCGGAAATACATGTTTTGAGGCCACTGTTTTGTTTTGTAGAGTTGGTGTGTGAGTGGTCAGCATAACTCAAAAAGGGAAAATCGTAATAAGTTCAAACTTGATATTTCATTTATGTTCCACCAGAGGACCTGACAATAAGGTTTTGGATAAAATCGGTCAATCGGAAGTATCACGTCATTGATTAGATGTTTCGTACACAAAGTACAAGAAATACATCAGTTCACTTAAATTGCTTAAAGTGTCCAGTAATGTTCTGTACTAGAAATAGTTCAGTATACCTATCAGTGTATACAGCAATGCCAAGTGTTATTCAATAAAATTTAGGTTTATAATTTCAATTAAGTATATAATTATCAACTAACTCTTCAAGTATTCAGTTCATTTAATTTTTTATTACTTTCTCTTAGTCCTAGTAAGAGGAAATATTGTAATCATGCCAAATTTTCGATTTCAGTTTTCACCGGAAATATCTGTTTTGAAGACCCCTGGGTCCAAAAAAGTGGTTTTCAAAATGGTCGGAGTGTTTGAGAACAGCCTAGCTCAAATAAGAAAAATCGTAGAAAGTTCAACCTTGATATTCAGTTTAGCTATCACCATGGGATCCGACAGTAAGTTGTCTGTTAAAATTGCTCAACCGGAAGTACCACTTTACTAAATGTTTTTTTCACTTTTTTGCAATTTTCTCAGTAATCGCTCCAACGATTTCCTTTAAACTTGGCACATCAACTACAAAGACGAAGAATTAAATATGTTATTGAAATTCCGAGTATGAAGAAAATTGGATAACCGGAAGTGCGTTTTTACTAGAATGTATTTTTTCAGTTTTCTGCTATTTCATCTAAAACGGCTGCAACGATACTCGTTAAATTAACTATGTGAACTACTCATCTAAGGAACAAACATTTATTTGATACATTCTCCAGGTAAAGTCATCCAAGAGGATTTGTAATGTATTTGACAGGCCATGGGCAAATTAAGGGAACATGGTATGAGATGGGTTTGGTAAGTGGTGGTTGCTGTCGTTGCGGTGAATTGGAGACCGCCGAACATATTATTTTTGAATGCATTCGTTATGAGGATCTCCGGGCAAAATTATGGAGTGCTATAGGCTATCATGTTTGCATTGATAATATACACTAACCTTGTTGCTGGAAAATCTCAGTGCATACGATGCCTTTAAAAAGTTTGCAGAAGAGGCTCTAAGACGTGGTGCACTGTGGGGGAGATTTTCGAGGGTAAGCGGAGCGTAAGTGTGTGATATTAGTAATTTATTGTATGACTGTGGAATGAGTGACTTAGATTGGGTAGTTACCGAGTTTTTAACGGGCCTCTCAGGAATATCGAGTACTGAGAGGTCATTAGGATAGGAATTTTGTCTGCATGCGTGAAGTATGAATGTATTTATTGTGTGAATGAATATGAATGCGATGCTGTTTGTTAGCTTGTTTTGCTATGGTGGCATAAATACATTATAATTTATGAAAGGTACCTTGTTGTGCTCTTCTTTCATGTATTCTTGCTTGAGAATCATTCTTATTTCGGGATCATTGGGCCTGAAGTATAATCACTGGGCTGTTATGAGCGAGAGCTCGGGAACAACCCCATACGGTGTGCATGTAATAATAATAAAAAACAATCCAAGAGGACTTTGGGAGGAGAGGGGTGATGTTTTGTTCTATAGTGCTATCTTAGTTGATTTATTTCTAATTCTATCATCTAAACAAAATTAATAAAAAATAAATAGAGTGCCAAAATTTTGAGTTTCAAGAAAATTAGTAAACCGGAAGTGTGTTTTTACTGAACAGTTTTTTTCCAGTTTTTGCTATTTTCTTCATAAAATCATCGACGAATTTCATTAAATTTGGTATACTAACTATAAAATTTGCCAATTACAATTTTGATAACTGGAGTAAGAGAAAGTTGTGTGACTGTTTCACACCAGATTTTTTTAATTGTGGCATTAAAAAAAAAAGCCACTGAAGAAGGCATAGGTACTGAAACTATAGCAATACAGAAGTTTCTATCTAACAGATCTATTATACAACCGTAATAAGAGTAAATTATGATATTACAATTCTAATATGATATGTAAACAGTTACAAATAAATAAACGCATGCTTAAATGTTTTCCTCCGCATTGTTAGTAAGGTTAACTTGATCTTATATTTTGGCTATAGTTAAACGTACCGGTTGTTAAATATTTTCATAATTACATAAATGCTTATTAAAATAATTAAATTACATAATTACAATTCTATTAATTACTTTTTATCACTCCCAAAAGTCTACGGCACTGGTATCATGCTTCTTATCTCTATTATAGCAAAGCGCTACTGTGCAACTAATAGGTCCCCCTAGACAACTCCAGCAGTCGACATGAATACCAGTTTAAGGCAATAAATTCCGCCCAGCTTTCCCAAATTTTTGACACACACACACACACACACATATATATATATATATATATATATATATGGACCAATTCATAGTCTATGTCTAGGATTTAACATATTTTAAAACAGCCTTCAAGAGATTGAACCAAAGATATCTTAACGAAGAAGTTTCAATGTAACATTTTTTTTTTTTACGATCTCATCTAACTAGATTTATCGTCGCCCAACGGACTCTCTCTAGTCTCTATCTCAAACTCTATTCTTACTCTACAAATATTCTACTTTGTTGGGATACTCCTTATTGAGTAAAATATATATATAATTTTGTAACGCAGCCAGTGGTGCCATCTAGGAGAGGATGTAGGAACCTCAAGTTCTCTTAGTGGCCGCTAGGAAGCGCTGGCGACGCGCTCTAGTTCTCTCTGGAAGGATTGAGAAGATTCTAGAAGATTCTCCACTGGTATAAATAGTGGGACCACGGAGAGTTGGGAGAGTTTTTCCGTTACAAACGAAGTGTACGTATGTGGAAAGTGTGAACAAAGTGAACTTATGTGGTTTAAACTGTGAAGTAATTATTATTAAGTGTTGTATTTTGTAATTTATTGTGTATAACAATAAATTGGTGTTTTCTTTATTGAAGTTTAGAGTATTTTATCTACTCGAACCCACTTATAACTAGTTGCAGTAGCTAGTTTAGAAAGAAAAACGGTACAATATATATATTGTGAGTAACAATTGTCACACACTTATACATTATTTTTCCAACGGATTACATTTCATATATACAAATACCGACATCCAATTGGGCTCTCTTGTAGGCTGTAGTGGATTTTACTTTTACAGCCACTCCTTCTGTATAGATAAAATCTATCAAAGCTATTTCTGCAGCACCCTGCAGTCCAATTTATATTTCGAGTTCTCCTAAAGGTGGACTATCTTTATGAATCCGAGAATCTCAGTGGCCTTTTGATTGCATCACTGAGAAGCCGCTAAAAATGTATATTAATTAGTGCCGCAATTTTTTTTGTTATAAATTAAACAGCCTATTAAATATTTTCTTGTAAGAAAATTTAATAAAAACTATTCAGCCAATAGTTAACCAAATTACCAATTAATTTTTTTTTTGCTTGTTTAAAGTTTATATTAAGTAAGAAAACTTCATTAAAAAGTAACAAAGTAAATAAACTTTCCTCCCCATGATATAAATGTGTTCCGTTAGAAGAAAAACTTTAAATCGACTGAGATTACAAAACAAAAGGTAATCAATAAAGAGATTAAAATCTTGTTAAGTTTGAAGAAAAAGTGTACAAAACACAAACATTAAAAATGTGTTGATATACTTACAAGAAATAAGAAAATTTAACCAATAGGAATTAGAGAAAAGAAACTGGAAAAACTATCAAACACACGCACACACATATACACACACACATACCCACCCACAAATAAATACTCGCCAGCTATCGGTATTAGTCCATCCTTCATCCGCTCCGCTTATCAACCTATCCCCTTTCCCGTTTGTTCGATTATAAATGAAAGTTGTTCTTCAGATTAAACGATAGAAAAGGATTTCGGGTAAAGTAAAAGAGGATACGAAGTTGTTAAATCGATGGATATCTTATTTTGTGGGCAGGTCGCTCCCCTCTTCAGCACTAAACTGAGAAGTTGGGATTCAACAAAGAATGATTCTAATGGCTTTTGTTATCATTACAAATTAATCTCTAACAACTTCATAATAATTTTATACTATACTTCACTTTTTCCACTGTGATCTAGTGGAACTTTTTAGAAACAATCTATTCTGGAAAATGGAAACCCATTATGTTTCACTATCAAAAAACAAAACTCTAGAGTTGCTGAGAATGAAAAAAATTGTACTGTATCTTCAACAATGAAAGGCAAAAGAATTCCGTTGCTTAAGGAAGAAATCCCTTTTTTACACAATGGTTAAAACTAGAAGAAAGCGAATATAAACAGAGAACTGAAATTCTATTTGTTGTATTTATTGTATAAATTTATTTATTGAGGGATGCGCTAAGATTGTTAGATACGTATGTGTGTGTAGGTATGGGGAGTAGCTATAAAAACTATTTGCAATCTAGAACTAAAAATTCTTTTATGGCTTTCTGTGTGTGTGTACGTATGTGTATGCATGTGTGTGTGGTAAGATACAGTTTTACCTTTGGTTTTCGCTTAATCTAAAGGGAATACGTCTGCAAGTTCTATGTGTATTGTGCGGGTGTTTGTACTGTGTACTGTGCGGGAGTGTGTAATGGACCTAATCACTCACTCCTCCACCTGAAGTTCAATGCATTTCTCCCTACTCCAAGCTCAAAGAAGTGACAAACTGAGGAGCGTATCTGGATACTGGGAGAAGTTAAAGAAAGAAGGGTTTAGTCCAGCCACCTGAATAAAAAGGGTGCCTGAATCTCATTCGATATCACTGAGTCACCAACAACCGTCAACGTTCAATGTACTTCGTCCTAACATCGTCACTCTGCCAGTCATTCAGTCACTCTCTATCACCCTACCATACTCTCCCTCTAAAATATTACAGAGTAAAGTCCTTGCAGTGTTTATTATTCGCACTTAATACAAACAGTGTTCCATAAGCTCAACTTCACTCAAACTAAATTTTTGTTCCAAACAACCTTTAAAATATCAACTACATCAGGGTGGTATTTATGTACCTATATGTTGTTTGTGTTATTGGACTGGCAATACCCACAGGTGTCCGCCAAGATCGCTGAAGAATTCGCTTCTCCCTGTGCTGTGACTGCACACTGAATGATGCTAATCGTCTACACTCACATTTATGCCAACAAATATCCGAAAATGAACGAATGCTATATGCCGCTCAAAGACCACATAAAACAGCAAGCTCTATTATAATAACCTTTTTGCTTTTTCTTACTCTAGTATTATTGTAACATGTCAAATTTTGGAAATTGAGTTTTCAACGGAAATAAATGTCTCCTGAGGGAAAAAAATGTTTTAGCGAATAGGCTGTGTGTGTGTCAGAGCAAAATATTTCAAACTTGGGTATATCGTTTAGAAACTATGCCGGCATCAGACTCAAAATGTTCGGGCAACTTCCATCAACCAGAAATGCGACTTTATTACATAATGTTTTCCATTTTTTTAGCTCTAAACGGCACCAAAGATTTTTTTTTTTTTTAAACTTCATATACTATCTTGGTAATCTGGCATATAAGTAAATATCACTTTTATTTATAACTCAACCCCGGGAAAATTTATTTTTGCGGAAGTTCAGAGAGAGCGCTGCGGGCGTTATACTTTTCTCAAAACTATCACATTAGAAACTTTCTCAAATACACATTAGAAATATTGATAGAATACTAAGGTTGAAGAAAAATCTTTTAAACGGAAGTGCGGTTTTACACAATAGGTCTTTGAGCTTTTTGGAATTTTTTCGAAAACGATTACAACGATTTTCTTAAAACTTGGAATGCTTTCTGCACTTTTATTTGAAACATTATACTGAAACATTGATATTAAAATGTTATTAGAGGAGATCTGTTCAGTTTGTTTAAATTTAAGTTTCCACATGGACTGCCGCTCAGGTATCAAGTAAATTTCCCGCCACCATTTTTATAGCCAGCCCAACTAAACGTTGCAATTTTAAAGAAAATTTCTTGATTAAATTGTAAATTAGAATGAGAGAAAGCCGTGTGATTTTTTACACAAGATTTGTTTTTTTAATAAGTAAAATGATTTGATGAAATATACTTCCAATAATTGAAAATTAAGTTATTAAAAAAAACAAACAAAAAACCAAGAAAACAATTAAACTGGATTAAATTGATAATATTTAATCTGTTCCCCATTATATTATCATTCTTAGGATAAATATGCCATCTTGTGCTTCGTTACTCTGTCTCTTTCACATCGCGTATACTTAAACAAATCGTTATCTTCTTACCTAAGTTGAATAAGTGGAAATCTCAGGAGTGTACTATCATCTCTCACCACTTGTATCCTCCGTCTACAGTGATAGCGAGTGAGGAGTTGCCATCTACTTCCATTATCGTGGAAATAAAATAAGAGGATTTGCTTTTAGGAACCCTTCATTTACTTCATCTTCTTCCTCACTGCCTAGCATCTTTTCTACACTAAGCGACCTTAAGTTTCAATATTCTTGCTTATTTATAGGCCTACTTTTTCTCTCTCATTTATTTCTTTTTGTATCTTATACGCTTATTTATTCATTTTTTTTTTTTAAATATATTTTCTCAAATCACAAGACAGGTCTATAATCATAATGTATGATCCCTGTGCTCCATTACGGCAATAGTTTTCGATTATCAAGACTAGTGTTCGTCTTACTACTAATAGAAGTGGGTATTAGAGAATGCTGCTACCTTGCGGGGGAGTGGTAGGGAGAGATTAAAGAGGTGCGGATATTTTCTGACAGTCAGGCCGCACTGAGGGCTTTGAGCAAGCAGTGTTGGAGTTCGAAATTAGTGGGAGAATGTAGGAGGAGGCTTAACGCCTTAGCTCGGAAGGGTAAGGTGCGACTCTATTGGGTACCCGGACATGCGGGAATAGAGGGCAATGAGAGGGAGGATCGGCTGGCTAGGGAGGGACCTTTATTACCTTTTCGTGGTTCCGAACCAGCCCTTGCCGTCACTAAGAGGTTCTGTGACAAACAGATTAGACTCTGGGAGATGACAGTCTTGGAGAAATGCTGGAAGGGTGCCTCCAGGCTATAAGATTTATAAAAGAAATCAGGCAGGGGGTTTCGGATTACCTTCTGTCCCTTAGCAGGACAGGTCTGAGGGCCTTGGAGGGTGTAGTGATTGGACACACTTGGGTATCCAGTCACTTGCATAATATAGGAAGGACGTCTAGTCCCATTTGTCAGAACTGTGATGATGAAGTCAGCAAACGGTGTACCACTATCTGCCACACACCTGTCAGTGTCCCCGTTTCGCTGGTACTAGGTTTCGTGTATTTGGGAGGATACCACTCTCGCGGGATTGCCTGGGTGAAAAAAAGTTGAAGAATGTCCTGGGATATTGTAGATCGACCGGCAGGCTACCGGGGGAGATCATTTAAGAAGCTGAATTGGCGGGCAACGGGAGGGGGAAGATAAAAGCCATATAGGCTTAGGTCCCATGCCATTAGGCACCCGGATTCAATAATATTAATACTACTTATAGAAAGATAATATAGTGGAAATATTGCTAGACAAGTCTAATGAAAAAGAGAATACTGTTTCAGCGAGTAATCTTATAATCAGAAATTTACACAAAAAAAAATCTAGTGTGAAACCCTCACACGATTTTCTCTAATTCATCTCTGATACAGTTATAAAGAAAATGACAAATTATCTTTAAATTTCAAATTTTGCCCATATCTTCAAATATAAATATTAGAAGTGGTGGGGAGGAGGAAGTGGCAACCACCAACACAGAGGTGGACAGAGAATGGATTTCATGGTAGACAGCGCCAATAATATTGAACAATCCACACTTGAATTTTAACGTCTTCGACTCTTAAGAAAAACACCTAAGACCGATTTTTTACTTTCTCTTACTCCTAGTATTGTAATCGTGTCAAATTTTCGATATTGACACGCCGAAAATATCCATTTGAGGTCCCCTGAGACAAAAAAAGGGGTATTTAGCCAATGGTCTGTGTGTATGTGTGTGTGTGTGTGTGTGTGTGTGAGTGTATGTATGTATGTATGTGAATAGCAAAGCTCGAAAACGACAAATCGTAGAAAGTTCAAACTTGATATTCCGTTTATTCATCACCATGGGATCTGACAGTGGGTCATCTGCCAAAATTCCTCAACCGGAAGTACCACTTTACTAGTTGTTTTTTTTACGTTCTTGCGATTTTCACAAAAATGGTTCCAATGATCTTTTTCAACCTTGGAATATCAACTACACATACTAACAGCTACAACTGTTATTTCAAACGCTTCACCGAGAAAATTCATTTAACGGCACTTCTGGGGAAGGGGGAGTTAGGTTTTCATCTTAACTGCTATTTCAGTTTATTAGACAATTCTGTCATCTAAATAATGTTAATTAGAATGAAATATGTTGTTGAAATTTGAAATTTGAAAAAATCGGATAACCGGAAGTGCGTTTGTTTTAACATTTTACTAAATAATTTTTTTCACTTTTTCGCGATTTTCTCAAAAATGGCTCCGACGATTTTCTTGAAACTTCGTATATAAACTAAACATGCAATGATCTACATCTTTTATTTAAAACATTTCTCTGGGGAAAATTCATTTAAGGGCACTTTTAAGGGAGGGGTGGGGTTACAGCTTCCTCTAAAGTGATATCATAATTAATTATACAATTCTATCATCCAAACAATAATAAGTAGATATAAATGGATGGCCAAAATTCTAAGTTTTAAGAACATTAGTAAGCCGGAAGTGCGCTTTTACTGAACACTTTTTTCAGTTTTCGACGAATTTCATATATTTGGTACACAAACTATAACCTTTGTCAATTATAATTTTGAGAAAAGGAGTAAGAGAAAGTTGTGTGAGTGTTCACACCAGATTTTTTTGTTTTAGAAAAATGTTACAAATAAAAGTGAAAGGTTTCATATGAGTGCATTTAATATTTTCAATTTTAAAGGATCTCGTTATAGTCCTTTTTTTAGAGAAAATTCCAAAATATTCAAAATCTTTTTAATAATACCATAAAAATTGGAATTCTACAATGTTTCTAATGTATATTAATGTTTATAGTGATGGCAGAATACTATATTGTATTGAAATACTAGTACTTAGAACAAAGCTTAACACAATTCTGTCCCCCCCCCCCTCGGAAGCCCCCAATAATCAATTTTCCTGGGAACAATGTTTTTAAATAAAAGTTACAGATATGTTGTAGATAGCGTACGAACTTTAAAGAAAATTGTTACATTTGTTTTCAAGAGAATCGCGCAAAAAATAAAAATAAAAAATAGAAACATTCGGTAAAGTTGGCGCTTGCGGTTGATGGGATTTTGCCGGAAACATAAATGTAAAATATGTTGCAACAAATTTAGTTGTTTTGAAGAAACTTTGGAAAATTGGGTGATGGGAATGAAATACGAGAATGCCTAGGGAAGTATTTAACACCAGACATTTATACTTACTGGGAGGGGGGGATTTGCACAAATGAAAACATTGAGCCGTCAAAGACGGTTTCCATAGATAATTAAATTTATCATTAAAAAAAAAAATAGCTAAGAAAAGTTAGCAGAAGTAACATTGCAATTGCCATTGAAGTAAACTTGGTTCTGTTTAGTTAACAAATTGTAAATATAGACTGGAGCAATTCAGAAAGGGGTACCAAATAGAAATATGGTATGATTCGTAGACGTAGTGTAATAGCCAACGTAAACTCTCTCTCTCTATTTCTTCATGGCTGAAGAACAAGGAGGCAAGTCCTGGACAAACATGGTAACTAGTGTTTACAGTTAACATTGGCCTCTCTCTCTCTAGACTCTTCTGCGGTAACATTGAATTGTATGATGTAAAAGGACGGCTTGGAGATGGGTGGTGGATTGTAGAAATAGGAGAAATGAAATGGGAGGCCGTTTCCCGTACAGCACGAGATGTGGCCAAAAAACACCCCGGGTTTTCTTCTTGTTATCCCCATTGTGCAAACAACTAAAATTAGAAAACAACGCTACGCTATATATATATATATATACTCATTCCAATTTTACTTCCTCCAGAGAGTTCTGTGTTAGTTCCTTCCAAGTATATACATTCACAGACAGTAATTGATTAGAGAACACAAGCCAAATAGATAAAGATAGAGAAAGTGGAAACCTTCACTTCGTCTCAATTCAAGCAGCGATCTCCCACCCGTATCCTCGAGCAAAATATATAGTTATACATTTTGCTCATTTACTACTATTAGCTGCCGGGGGGGGGAGGGGCGACCTCTAACTAAACTCTTTTTATTTGTTTTTAGTTAGAAAAAGAGGTCCAATCCTTTACCGACCACACATATAAAAACCGCCCCCTTTCTATCAATAGAAGATAGACAATTTTCTACTAATGGATTAAATATTTATTTTATGAACCGTATGTTAGGTTTCTGTTTTTACGGCTTTAGTTTTTCTGTTTATTTCTTTTGCTTCTTCAATTTTTCAAAAAAAAAAAAAGAAGAAAAAAGAAAACTTTACCAATAAATGTAATCTGATTGATTAAGTTAGTGGAAAAATCTTTTATTAATTTATTTTTTCCTTTTTTTTTATCTTTTCTATTTAAACGATTAGGATTATACGTTTCTAGGTAACTTGCAAAAACACAACATAATTAGCAAAGCCATCAAAGATGTTTTAAAGAGAAAATAACGCTTAAAAATCAAATAATTTATTAATATCTTCCATTGTATTTTGAGATGAATGGTCTTTTATAAAAAAAATTATATAAACTTAGTTCTTAGCAGACGATGCGACTGCTAATATAAAATCCTGCATCAATTACCAATTTATCTGAGTAAAATTTAACATTCAAAAAGTGTCATAACCATAATATATAATAATCTGGATAATATAGGATAGACATAAAGTAAATTCTTAAGCAATATTAGCTATATATAAAATTTAAGGATACCAGAATTTTTTTCCCCCAAAAAATCAACAAATTACGTAAACATTTTAGTAAAAACTCCAAGTTTCATGCTTGATGCTTTTTATATATATATATATGAAAATAAGAAAAATAATTTGTAATCACAGCTGGGTAGAAAAGAATGTTCTGATTTTTTTTTTTTTTTTTTACTTGAACTTACTATTTATATATAACAGGAAGAAGGATTGCGATCTTGTCAAATTTGCGATATCATGTTATCACCGGAAATATACGTTTTGAGATTTCCTGAGTCCAAAATAGTGGTTTTTAGAAGTTTGTCTTTTGTGTGTGTGTGTGTGTGTGTGTGTGTGTGGTCAGCATAACTCAAAAAATGAAAAATCGCAATAAGTTCAAAGGGGAACCCAACAATAAGGTTTTCATTTACTCGATGGATTCTTCTAAAGCGTCATCTGGAAGTTTGCTACTAAAGTGCTATTGCAGTTTATTATACTATCTATCAATTATATAACATTAATTTCAAATAAATGACATACCAAAATTCCGAGTTTGAAAAAAAAAATAGGTACACCGGAAGTACAACATTATTGAACAGTTTTTTTGTGTGGGTGTGTGTGACTTTCTCCATAAAAAACTATCAACGGGTTTCAAGTTGGTAAACCATACATACAGAGAAATATCACTTTTAGTGGTAAGAGTTTACAAGAAAATTTATTTTAGAGAGATTCTCAGGGTCATGGAAGGTCATACTTTCTCAAAAATATTGACGACTATTAAACATTTTATAAAAATTATGTATATATTAATTTAAGTGTGGAAATTTAAGGTAAAAGAAAGTAGTGTGAGTGTTTCATTAAAGATTTCATTTTTTTGTTATTTTCCACAATAAATGACATGAACTGTATCGCTTTGAAAGACGCTGGACAAACTTCTTGGTCATCTCATATCCTGAGTGCTGAAAAACAGCGTTATTTTATATTATGTTAAAAAAAGCAACAACAGTGAATTACCTTGATAACCTCTTCAAGGAAGACAGGTGAGATCAAACACTGGATGATATTTCATGATAATGCCCTATCTTTGAATAGAAAAGTTTTAATTTCGCGTTTTGTACCAAACAGGGTAACGTTAGATATACAAAGTGTTCACTTGATAAAATGTGTCATGTATAATGATCAGTTGGAAAACAAATAAATTAAGTGGTATTACAAAAAGTGGTATGTGTAGTAAATAGAAGTGATACCATTCTGGGCTAGTGTATATATATATGTATATGTGTACTGTATATTATATATATGTACACTTTTACCCTTTTCCAGTTCCTTCAGCACCAGTTAGAGTGAGAGCGACAGACGGACAGACAGAAACACTACTCACTCACACTCTCTGATCTCCAAAACTGCTACTCTCCAAAACCACACCAACCCAATTAGTCGACACTTCCGTTTGAGTTTGTTGCTACTAACCCCCGGCCAGGGTGTGTTTGCTAACTTTAATTGAATACAGCCTAATAACTATTTGCATTGTATACGACGATGTGGTTTCTATTTCACTCGAACTCAAACTGACATTCACATAAACACAAACACAACTTGTATATATATATATATATATATTCCATTCACACAATCATCAATTCACTCTGATCACATTTCGTGTAATCATCAGGATATATACCTACGTATAAATATCGCTACACAAATGAAAGTGATAAGCTTTAAACTGAGTTGATAATACAAGAGTTTAAAAAAAACCATTGAAGCTTTCTGTTCGAGAAAAGTCGCGAAATCGGACAAAAAAAAAAACATACTATAATGTCGTACTTCCGGTCGCTAGATTTTTGTCCGAAACTGTCGTGTCAGATACGATGGTGGTAGTTTCAATTCTGTGACAAATTTTCTTCAAAGTATCCTGGACATTCTAATTAAAGTTCAGTTTACTTTTATAAAATTACAAGTAAATATGGATGATAGGTAATTGCACTTGCCGATTTTGGAGTAAAAAGACTACATTATCGCTATTATTTTAACAGCCTTTAAAAGCCTTACCGAAAGGTATATACATATCCTTAGAGCTTTCCTAAAATCCTATTCCCATGTGATATATTTTTATATGTGTATGCGTAATTTGGTGGAAACTCGATTACAAATATTTTAAACGAACGCAATACTTTCCTGTTAAGCAATGGGAAAAAATAAAATTTATTTATTTTTTCCCCCTTAAGGTTGCTGCACTACTTGAAACGTTGTCAATTTGTGTCTAGATGTCCAAAATATTTAACGCTTGTTAAAATCCATTTGTTGGCCATGATTTTAGTCTTCCCCCTCTATTGCTTAAGCAAGGCACTTTAAAATGTAATCATTGTCCATAACTTCACTAGAAATACAACATTTATGCGTATAAAATCTAAGGAGAAATAATCACACGAGTTTCTGTTAATTTATAATTAATAAAATCGACTGAAAAAAATTGAAATTTTTACACAGTATTAGTTTTAATAACCGTGCAATAATACATTTTTCTGTTTTCCATTCACCCTTCAATATTTATGTTATAAATTAGGAATTAGGAATTAGGATTTCCAATCGTATTACAAACATACATGCACAAACGAGTGTTTACATGAATGTATATAAGTTGAATGTTTTTTAATTCCCCCTACCAGAAAGGACTCCTATAGGCAGTAAACTTTTCTAATTATTAGATTAGATATAGTTACACACACTCATATACATTATAAACACTACAATAATAACGAAAATTTTAAATTCTACTCGTTCTTTGGCCAATTTGAGAAGAACGCCCCTGACACATACACACACACGTATATACGCTAATAGTTCCAGTGTACATGAAATTCATCAGAAAAAAAGATGTGTAATTTGAAGTAAATGAATTTTCAAAACCGCTTCTCTCGAAAATTTCAGGATATAAGCTTAGTTCCCTCTATCTGTAAACTTTTAAGATTTCATTAATTATAAAATTAATCGAATTTATCCGAAAATATTGAGACGTTAAATAACAAGTAAGTGAATGTATGTTTGTATGTATTTGTGTAATTATAATTAAGTTATATACAAGCTAAATTAATTACATAAATTAATAATACCTAATATATTATTAAAACAATATTAATTTAGTTTTGGAAATAATTACGGCAAAGTTAAATGAAGTAATCATAATTTAGTTGTTAAAATCTACGCCTAATTAGTGTTCATAATGGATGTTTATCAATCAAATGGCTTGTAAAATGGACTGAAATGTTTGAAAGTAATGAAGCGAATGAATCAGCAACATTGATTTTCTTTCCACTTCACTCATTTATATTGTTAAAATTACCGTTTAAAAAAAAAAAAACAAAAACGGATCTTTAAAATATCAAACCTGTTAACACATAAATAGAAAGTTCATTAATAAAAAAAATAATTGCTAAATTTAATATATATATATTTTGAAAACATTTAATACTTTCGTATAAATAAATAAAAAATTATGATGTGAAACAAGTCATACGATTTTCTGTAACTGGATTTAATATAATTTTTAAAATGGAAAAAATTTCTTGAAATCTAAAATTATTATTCGAAATGGTTACCAACATAGTCTAGAAGAGAGAGCTAATAACATCAATGAAACACATTTAACATCTAACGTCATTCTTTAACGTCATCCAATATATCCTGCAAAATGTATCAATTAAAAATGATGTTTATATCGGTGAAGTTAATATTTCCCATTTTGAAACAAAACGATGCAACCGTTTTCTAGAAATAAAATTGAAATAAAAACTCGTAATTTTCATATACAATTTTCCCTTCATTAATTTCGATCATGTAGACCATTTCTCTCTCACACTATTCACTCATTCTCTCATGACTAAACATTTTAGTTTGGACCACGTTTCACCTCCTATCTGGCTGGATGAGGTTATTTCAAATCCTTTAACATACATAAAATATACAGTTATGTATTCGGGCACAGAATATTCACATAAACATACACACACAAAATATATGTATGGTATTATCTAATGTATGGAAAACCCCGTAGGATGGCGCTGTCTCTCTCGAACCAACTATCACCAATACACACACATACATTCACATACACCGACCGCCATTCATATTCTAGTTATATAACGTATTGATAATAATGTAGTGGATGATATTTTGGCCAGTATCCAACATCAACCCAAACCCACGCAGGACTTAAAACAACCTATACGTATCCCATATGAACACCCGCGCACAGTCGCGCCCACCAATTACTGTTTGTGTGAGAATAACCTAGACTTTAAGCCTATCTACGAGTGTACAATATTAAGCTTGTTGTTGTATGTATTTTGTGCTGACCAATTATTGTAATCGCCCCTCGCCCTTCCCCATTAAATAGAGTACGCGCAGGCTTCCACGGATATCCAGGCTAGTACCTCTCCTGTGTTCCCCGTTGTACCCAGACAACACGAATATCCTTTTACTAAACATAAATCGCCCCCTATTGTACTGTTTACCCAAAGCCACAGTCCTATCTTAGAGAGAGGGGGTGACATTAACTGTATATGGTCATAAATTTGGTAATTTAATTACCATATGACTGCAAATTGATAGTGAAATATTATTTTCTATTAAACATTTTCATTGTATTTTAAATTCATTTTTATATTAAATATTTTCATAATCAGTTTACATAAATTGTTTTTTATAGTATAGATATATACGTGATGTGTTCACCTTAGTTCCATACCTTTTTTAGCACTCGATCATTACTTCAAATTTGTGTAATCTGTTTACTTAAACAAAGGGAGTGTAATAATAACAAGATCTAAGACCAAGTTTCATATTGCTGAAATAAAGAGAATAATTGCATGTAATTTGTATTATATTTTCAAGAGTTTTCGCCGTAAATACATTTTTTAGCGAAAGGTCTTATGAGTGAGTGTATGCACGAAATATCTGAAACACGAAAAATCGCTGGATGCGCAAACTTGGAATTCCGTCTAGATACTACTTGCCACCGCATCTGATACCGAAGTATCACTTACCGAAAATGCAACTTTAATGAATGCCTCCCCCCCCCCCACGAAGAGATACTGAATTGGATTTCCTAGATAGATTTATTAGAACGGAAATGACACCAAGAATGCACCATTCAAATTCATCAGTGGAGCTTATTATATCTGCATAGAAAATCGGATGGTAGGGGAATCATCAACGTAAAAGATGCCTGCAGCAAACAAGAAAGCTCACATTCTTATTTTTTTATTTTGAAGTGATAAGATATCCATCTCATCCCAGATATGTATCCTCCCCTCCTTTCTTTACGGAGCGCAGGTCTGGGCCTTGACCAAGAGAGCTAAGTACCGACTTAGAGCTACTCAGACTGCGATCGAAAGGAGTATGCTGGGAATAAGAAGATCACAAAATTAGGAAATCGGAAATTAGAAGGAAAACCGGATTAAAGGATGTGGTGAAAGCGGCATTATTGCTTAAATGGGATTGGGCAGGACACGTGGCCAGGATGAGGGTGGATAACTGGGCGAGGATATTAGCTGAATGGATCCCTTTGGACAAAACAAGGAAAAGACGAAGACAGTTCTTGAGGTGGAATGACGATTTGGCTAAATTTTGTGGGGTACTGTGGAGCAGGGCAGCACAAAACAAGGATGGTTGGAAGAAACAAGAAGAGGCCTTTGCCCAAAGATGGGCCTAGTTACCAATCAAATTATTTTGTTTTCTTTTATTTTGGGTTTTATTTCAGTTTAGTGATTTCTTTTATCAAATGTAATTAATAAATTGGAAATGCTTTATTACTGAGCACTTTTCTCAGTTTTCGCGATTTTCCTCCATAAAAAACCATATTGACGAATTTCATTAAATTTGCTATACTAACTATAAAATTTATCAGTTACCATTCGGTAAACTGCAGCAAGAGAAAATTGTGTGAGTGTTTCACAGCAGATTTTTTTACGATCAAATTTCTCGTATTACATTTATGCAGATACTGCAGCTCCGTTTCTTTGAGCAATTTTCTAATCGGAGTGTACTTAGAAGCATCCATTGCAAATCTTAGCAAATTTATTTTGCACTCTCCGCAATTCTCCAGATTAGTCTCACTAATTTTACTCCAACTTGGAGCAGCATAAAGTAAGTATAGTTCTGACTAGTAGCTAGTATAACAATATTTTACTGCTAACACTCAGTGTGGAGTTTGTGTTTAAAAAAGTTGAACTATAAACCCTTTACATTTCTTTACTATCGTATAAATATGTGGAGTGAAAGTTAGTGATTTATCTAATGTGACCCCCAAGTACTTGACGGTGGGGAGCCAGTTCTATTGCATTATTTGTTGCAGCTATTTATTAGTTTATAGTTGGTCTTCTTTTAGTAAACAACATTATTGCTTGCAATTTTCCTAAGTTTTTGCAATTTTTATTTTTCACCAATGGAAGCGATACATTATCTATTACGGTTCTATCGTTAAGGAAATTAATGAAGAATACCGGGTCCAAGGACTGAGCCCTGAGGAACCCTAGACTACTGGCCCCTACTGGCTTCTTTTATTGGACAGTACATCACCTAAATAAGCCTGAAAAGTTTTATCAGATAAATAACTGTGTTCTAATCTTACCACATGAACAGCGAAACCATAAGTTATCATCTTATAGAGGAGTCCGACATGCCAAGCGGTAACGAAGTACATGTGCAGTATGTGAACACATCACATCGGACCCTCTAAAAAAGTAAATTAAAATCTAAAAGTAATTTTAATAAATAAAAATGATAATTCGATCAATATTAATCCATTGGGAAAGATAATAAAATTTATTGAATTCGATATAGTTAATCTAAAGAAAATGCTTCAAAGTTTACAAACAAAAACTTGTATTTATTTTTATAAACGATAACATAAAGAAGATTCGCTGAACCTAGGAGGAAATCATGAAAGCCAACACACTATTGAAATAGTTGGGGCTAAAACGGGAACAGAGGGTTTTTATGAAGCAATGGATACTCTCCCTGTTCAAATGAAAGAGACTCCTTAGCAACCACTCCCTGTATAGCATTCTATAAGCCCGTACACAGAATTGCCTAAGTTCCTAAACAAGAGGGCGCTGGTGGGAAGAGCAATGTGGCATTTCTACAAAATCTCCTTGAACAAGGATTCCAACCTATCTTCCTACCATTTCTTCTTGCATGATTGTAAGAGGGGAATTATGCGAAGGTAAAATAGGTTGTAGTAGAAAATCTTGTAGGGTTAGTTGAACAATCAACTTGGTGAATGGTTAGAGCTGTGAAAAGTTATTGTTTACAATTCTACGATCTCAAAGACAAAATTTCTCTACCAACGACCCCTGGTGGGTGTAATAACAAACTACCATTTCCAGAAATAAACAAACAAGAACGAGGCAGTTTAAAAAGGGCGGCACGTTTTTTTTTTCTTCATGATTAAAATCTTAATTTTCCACAGCATTCGTCTTTCCCTTTCGTTCACCTTTCTTTAATTTGATTTCCTTTCTTTTCTCTCCTTCTTCCGTAAAAATGAATTATAGACACTTCTAAATGAAACATATTTTAACTCAGTTAAAACAAATCTTGATGAATTTTCATTTCAATGTATACCTTCTTTTCTTACTTTCCATGTTTAAATTATTTGTCAGAAGAAAATGAAGATATCTTCTCTTTAATCTTGTAATCTATAAAAATAAGTAACGACCTTTTCTGAGAGGAAGAAACCATTTTTAATAACCGTTTAGTTGTCCTTTTACATTAAACCGCAGCACAATAAACTAAAACAACAGTACAGTAATAAAACAAGCAAAAAATTAGTTGGCTGGGGTCAAAGAAGACACTTTTTATTTAAAAAAAAGTTTATTCGACGTTTTGGACACGTTTGGTGTTCTTCCTCAGGAACTGTTAAGGACGAATGGAGAGTTAACTGTTGCGGTGGTTGGTTCCGCAGAGCTGGAAAGCATCAGAGACATTTTCCGTGGTAGCCTGCTTCATTTTGTGGTCATCGTCTTATCCTGATATCTTAGATTCACTCTAAAAGTAATCCTCCCCTCCCCCCGCTACTCTGGAAAATATTTGACAAATTAAAGTAATAGTTGAATGGTTTTCACTGTCCATAAACTTTACATTGCTTTTCTTCAATGGACATGTGGAGAGTGTAAACTAAATTTGCTCTGTGCAAGTCTGTGTTGTCACACTGTCTGAAAACGCATCTGGAGATGGGCGAACGCCCGAAACCGGTTGATGACCACAAAATGAAGCAGGTTACCACGGAAAATGTCTGTGATGGAGAGTTAATTGTTCACATTAAACATTCATATATTGTTCACATATTGCTACATATAACACATATAACATTCACATATTGTTTACATTAAAACAGTAATAGAACGGTAAATGTGACAGACAATAATGCAGACAGCGCCCGCATCAAGCTCAAGTAGGTATGGGATCTTTAAAGATTGGGTAACCTAACCTCTCATCTATCCTAGATTCACTCTAAAATTAATCCTTCCCTCCCCCCCTACTTGGAAAATATTTGACAAATTAAAGTAATAGTTGAATATATGGATGTGTCCGCAATGCTGGATATGGACAGTCATGGTTTTCACAGTCCATAAACTTTTCATTACCTGAAACACATACACCTGAAATTGTGAGCATACCTAACATCACTATTAAAATTTAGTTAAAAAGTATCCTTCAAAACATGCTATTTATTATGCACTATTTTCTAATGTCTAATCATAATTTATAATGATTCCATTTTGTCATTAAACACACCCATAACATTACAACCTTCCGCACATATATACAATCAACAAACCAACAGGTGTGAGTGTAACAGAAACATATTAGGTTGAAGTGAAATCTCTACACGAGATTGGTGAATATGCTCTGACGATGCATAACAATCCGAAACCGGTCAGGAACAAAAAGAATATGCATGCTATGACGGATAAAATACCAGTGTTGAAATATATTTAAATTTAAACTGCTTTACAGGCTTTATTGAGGGGTTTAGACAGAGAGTGCTACCGTAGAAGGTAAACAAATGCAATCCCCTCCATCTCTGCTTCTTCTTCTCATGGCTGTACATTGCTTCGTAGGACTTTGGCTTCCTTTAACAAATTTTCTCAACCATCCCGATCTAACACTCTTCTTCGCCATTGCCTAACACCTATTTTCAGCAAGTCTGCCTCCATATCTTGCGGCCATCTCAACTTTGGTCTTCAAACACTTCCTGATGGAAGACTACCTTGGTTTTCTACCGCCTGGTTGATTTTCATAAATCTTTCCGGGGAGATCTCTCTTCATTCATCCTATGCAAGTGACCTAACCAGCGCAACCTTCCTAGTTTGACAGCAATCACGATATTTTCTTCTTTGTAAAACGCAACAAGTAAACACTGTTTCCACTACTGGTCCACATATACACCTGAGAACTTTTCTCTCCCAGCAGTTTGTGATGGAATCGTTTGATGTGATTCCTGATGTAGTAGATGTCTTGAAGAGGGTGGAAGTTAGTTGAGAGATTTTGGAAGTTAGTGCATCGAATTATTAATACGGATTTTATAAAAATAAACTGTATTTTAACAATAATTTTAACGTATAAATGGTAACTAATAACTAGCAAAATACTTTGGAATAAATAGAAGATAAATAAGTAATAAATTAGAATGATAAAATAAACGAACTAAGATGCACTACTAAAAGATAATAAATTTAAATGAAACTGTGTATAGTCGCGTAAACTGCTGCTCGTGTATATGGACGTGCTCGTATCGTCGTATAAGATATAATGATGCTCTCGTTGTATATGATAGAGTTTATATATCGGTGTTGGCCACACTCACGCCAAGACATCTGTCCTAGTGTGCGACCTTGTGCACCTTGGTAGTTTGCTGACCTTATTTACGTCAGTGCCCAACCTTATCGGTGCTTGCTTTGATGTAAAGTATTGAAAAGGGCTTTGTTGTTTGTTTGGCCGGCATTGTCTTGAAGACGGCGGCCTGCTAGGTCGCTGGTTATAAATTGCTCTTTTATTACTGCCATCCTTTGTTAAGATAGCAGCTGGCTGGAACCACTTTGACATTGGTATTTCTTTCCATGTCATTACAAGTTTAATCTCAGCTTATCTGCTGGTGTCAACACCCAGGTTTCTGACCTATACATTACTACAGGTCCGAGAACCATCCTATATATGGTGATCTTAGCTTGTCTAGAGATATTCTTATTTCGAAACGTGCTTCTTAGTATTCCTAGACATTTTTTTCCGGCTATAATTCGCTCCTTATATCATGGCTAACCTTTGGATATGAGGGTATCTCCTAAATATTTAAATATCCTTTACTCCTTCGAAACTGTATCGCCCGTTCTTTAAATAGTCTTGCTCTTCTTGTTGTTACCATATATTTCGTTTTGTCTGTGTTATTTTGCATATTATATTTGGCCGCCCATTCATCCAATTCTAAGATTTTAAAGCCCATCAGATAGTCGGCTTTATCCAATTTTCTCTTAGCGCTATAGATAGCTTCTAAGTGATAGATTGGAGAATGGCTGTCACGGTTGAAGCCCATTCGCCAATACATAGGAGCCTCTGCGTTACTGCCTTGATGCAGTTGCTGGTGGTACTGTCCATACTCTACGCCTTTCAAAGCTGGACTCAATTGTTCCAACAGCAAATGCAAGTTGAATCGAATGTTAAGCATTCCAAGTTTAAAGGAAATTAGTTACCTTAGATTCGTTATAAGTACAGAAAAAGAAGTTCTGAATGCTTCCCACCAGATTTTGTCGTTCTAAAATAATGAAAGGTAAAAAAAAGGTTATATATATATATAAATAATCCAACCTACCTAAAATCTAAAGAGTACATTTATAAGCATTAATGAAATTCCAGCACGTCTTTTTAAAAAATCTTTAACTTTACGAATAAACAATACAAATTGAATAATGTCAATGACCTTACCAACATTTATTCTTTAGCAGCTATAAATAGAATGCAAAAGAATGTGTTTTTTAAAATATTATTATTATAAAGAATTGTTGGAATTTTTTAATTTAGTTATAATAAAAATTGGTTGAAAAATCTTTGCGTTTTTTTATCGCATTTTTATTTTAACGGAACTATATTCTTCTTGAGGAGGGTAAAGTGGAATATTCTAAGCTCGGCTATGGTGCTCGTACGACACAACTATTTACCTCTACCCATCCAGAGCTTTCATTTGTTTTTAAAATGTTTTATTTTCTCAATTGTGTTCACACTAGATATACATTTTTAGGTTTCTGGAATAAGTAGTTTTTTTTTAAAAAAAAAAAAAGAATGTAGATGAATGGATGTATATACATACAGACTTATATATTTCAATTATCAGCATGCTCCCTGTACTTTAATATTACATGCTAAAGTTTACAAATTTCTAATTTGTAAAATCCTATGACAGCGAAAATAAAATACTTTTAGTAGATGACTTATGTACGTTTATAATAATTTATCGAAATCAATTGTACACACATAATTGAGAAATATATGACACAGATTAGTATTCAGTAGTTCTGACTTTGGAGGGGGGCCAGTTAACACTTCTCAATACACCTTTTTGCATGAAAGAAGCCCTTTCTCTCTCAAACAAAGCACATTCGAAACGATGCCAACTTTGACAGGAAGAGAAATCACATCCGCATGATGAGTCCGAGGTTAAGTTAAAGCGATGGAGGTACTGTTTGTTTCTGCCATGTCCTGACAACACCTGAGTCAGTTTAATGCAGGGTAAAGTTAACTTTCTGTCTGTGTTCAACCGTTGGAAAAAAACTCTTTAGTTAATATGCCCTTTTCAGTAGCCGACCATAACTGCTCCCAAACAACCAAGCTTTCTCTTTGTAAGATCAAATCTACATATGACCTGGGTAGAGTCTTGAGACCTATTTGGATACTGCAATCCCTGGTCGACTCTTTTGCCAACAAGTCCGCTCTTTTATTGCCAGTTTCTCCAACGTGAGCCTTAACTTTATTGAACTTAACTAGAAACTGACAGCGTTGAAGGTGAAGGACAACTTTCCTAATTTTTTCCGCTAGCGGCATGTGGTTATTGCTATTTGAGATGGAATCCAGTGATTCTCTACATCAGTTCTAATTATAATTGATTCCAAATTATTATATACAGACTCAAATATGTATAAGCATAAGTTGGGTTTATCTAACCTTAGCATTTATCTAACTTTTAAATCAAGGAGTGCTTAAATCTCCTATGTCTGTACTCACCGCTCAAGTCTCCTATCTGTCTGCATAGGTTATTGTGACTTGCTTCACACCTGCTAATGAATTTTATGGCGATCTTTTTTATCATATTAAAAAGCAATGTAGTCCAGTTCCGTGCTTAGATGGAGATCTGAAAACTGACTGCAAACTGACACGTTGAAGGTGAAGGACAGCTTTTCTAATTGTTTCTTAACTTTTAATAGGGTATATTGGCACTCCTATGTAAATATGTGTACAATATTTGTAAACAGAATATTATTATATATGTAATATATCTTACAAAAATTCTGTCTATTTAATTAACCCCCGTGAAATCTGCTCCATTTGTAATCTTAATATTTTAGAAGATGTGTACCATTTAATTGTAGTCTGCCCAATATATTCTCCTATTCGTAACCATTACATCCCTTTTGTTACCTCCATAACGCCAGACCAGTTTCCCACTATACTTTCCTCAAACAGTGACTCCCAAATAAGGAATCTCTACTACTACATTACTAATTGCCTTAAAGTTAGATCTTTTATTATAAATGAATAAATACATAATCAATAGAAACTTCATTACTATCTCTATCATTAAGTTACTCTGTTATAATTGAACGTGATACTTAAATTAGAATATATTCTTTCAGAATTGTTATTAACGTATAATTATTAATATGTACAGTTAAACTTATAACTGCGAAGTACGCTGACTTCTCCTTTCGCTTTCTCATGCAAGTTGCTTTTTATTTTTTATCTTCATTTTGATACACCTTTTTATAATTATATTGCACCTTTTATAATGCTTCTCATCACTTTCTTATCTTACTTATTATCATCATTTACTTATATTGTCAGAAATTAGTAATTTTTCGTTCATTTTTGTATTTTCTTTTATTCTTCTAAGTTGTAACTTTAGTTTATTTTAAATTTTAGGGTTGTAGTTTTTGTTGTGCTTAGCTATTAACTTTTAGTTATTTATAATAGAATTGATGCTTTCTAACTACAGTCTCTTTATTTATAGTTATTAATTTACTAATTTAAGATCTTATGTAAATATGCTGAAATGTAGCCTGACTCTTTTGTATGGGGATTTCCCCAAAAGCAAATAAATATATATACTACGTATACTATATATGTAGCTTATGACCGCCAGCTTATGATTTTGCTGACACACACACACACACACATATATATATAAGTATATATATAAAACGAGGAGAGGATGTCACTGAGAAACTTATTAATAAGCTATATTAATTGTAGCGAGCCAATGTTGGATTGACACGTAGGGCTCCAAGAAAGGTAACATCCTTGTAGAGGAGAAGCTTATTCCCTGGCAATAACAGCTATATCACGCAATACGTCACATGAGGCGTAACATATAACTCTACTACAAATGTTATAAATTCTAACCATGGGAGAGATCGAGAACTGCCGACCTAACATTTTAGTAATACAAGAAGGACCAGTTAAAGGAAAATAGGGGAAGTTCAGCAATCATATAAAAATGTTATAATTATATAAAAATCATATAATTTAATTGTGGTACTTGTGAGGAGATGATTTAGGAGTGTGAAGAAATAAACTTATTAGATGGCTATATAACACTATTATAATGAATAAATATATAATAACTGCAAGGACTTTACACTAGTTGAATGTTATTTGAGAATAAGGTAGTGAAAGAATAATTAAGAGAGAGACAGACCGGCTGAGTAAAACCAAGTAATAACTGATTGGTGTCGAAAAACTGTTCTTCCTTTAGGGCTCGCTCGCCTCTATTTATATCGAATTCTACCTCCCTACTTTGGCTTAGGTAGGGAGTAATTAATATTCGAATCTTAGTTTTTCGGATGTTATGTATCTTAATTTAAATTATTAAGATAAAAAACCAAGTTTGATAAAAATGATGATTTGTTGATTAAACTCAAGAGTTTAATATTGCCAAAAGGTGGCTGTCTTTAGATAAAGTATCATGTTACTATAATATAAATAAAAGAGAAAATATATTTGCTTAATAGTAATAATATTAAATTACATTAAATTAAAACAGAGCAATGTTATCAAATCATGTTCAAAGGTTGGCTAATATTTGGTCTACCAATAAATTCCACTATATACTTTTTGTTACACTGGACTACTTTTTTCTTCTTTTTTTTTTCGGTCAAACGTACGTGATGGAAATGAGACTAGAAAAACAGTCAGTGTAAATATCATATTGGCAAGGATAGAAAAAAGCCGCGTATTCCGAGAGCTTTTCCACGAACACATATGTAGGATAAAGTAGAAGGACGAAGAAGAAGAAGAAGAAGAAGAAGAGGGGATATCAAAATGTTTACACGGGGAATTCTTTCTGGGAAGGTCCAGGAGATACATACGTACATACATACATACATGCATACATACATAAATATAGAGATATTTCCACACACACACTGAGACGCATACACATTATATAACATTCGATCTTTTCAAGGAGTACATATAGACTCATATACATACATAAACACACACAAAATCGCACTCACATAGATACGGAGCTCTCTCGCAAATATATTGGTCATATTTTCTTTTTCCTTATATAATTTTTGATTTGTTGCTGTGATATTTGTGCTACATTTAAACTCCAATTGCCTTCCTTCTTCGCTGATTTTTTGCCTTAAAAAGTTATAACCGGAAGTTCTTTGAATCTATAAAAAGTATTTTTCGGAATTAATTTATTTGTAATAAGGTGTTCTTTTGTTGGTAAATAATCTAGTATAGAAAGTTTACCGCATTTAATTTAATTTAATGTTTTGATGTTCGTTCATTATGACGGTTATATTTGAAACTGTAAAAAAGATGATGTGGTTCGGTCAAAAAAAAGAAAGAAAAAACAACTATTTTTTCAAATTTTCACGGACATTTCGGGCAAATTTATTCCCTTCTTCAGCGTAAAAACTTTTCTATTTGAAATTCATAAAAACTACAGTTTAACTTTGATATACCATCACCAAGTGTTGACCGAAACTCAATATCCTTTTTAAAATATTTAATTTAATATAAACAAAAGCCTAACGTCACCAAACATACCAGGAATGGCTCAATATCCCTGGAAAATGTATGATATATATATATTTGTTGTGTGTGTGTTTGTGTCTGTGGTATTGTGTACAGCTAGGTATACTGAGTTTAAAAGTAAAGTGGTTTTTCATGTTAACAGATTTTTACACACACAAGAGAGAGAGAGAGAGAGAGAGTTAAAGAGAGACAGTAAGAGAGAACCACATACATAAACCATTCGTGAAAAACTTGATCTTATAATTTGTATATCCCTCTTAAATACTTAATTTTTATACTTTCAAAATATAATCGTATCTATTTATTTTTACAATAAACATTTTGGGGAAAGTAATTTAGCAACATTTTGGTGTAACAATAGTAATTTAGTAATTTAGAAATACATGTTTTGAGGTCACCTGAGGCCCAAAAAGTGGTTTTCAGAAAATGGTCTTGTGTGCGCGTAAGTATGTAACTGTATATTAGCACCAAAACAAAATATCGCCTGGAGCAACTGAGAAGCACAGACCAACCGCCTTGGAATCATTCATTTTAATGCATTTATCTTTGGACCATCTAAATATGTCATCAGCTCCAACAATGGCACAATTCACAACGTCATCCTCGGTCCCTCCACTGAATACTGTGCTGATATCATCCAGCATACTGAATTAAGTTGCCTCTCCTACTATTTCTGGGATCATCGTTGACCTCTATAATAAATAGGAGTGGCCTCAACTTAGAGCCTTGTCCTGCACCACTAGGAGATAATAGGGGCAGAGATTAAAATTCTCTTTGGATATTGCGTTCATCAGAAGATCTTAATGTGACAACTTGTTTCCTATTGTACAGATAAGAAGTCATGAGGTGATGAGCGACACCCCGGATGCCAACTTTGTCCAGAGTTTCTAACAACTTTTCATGCTGCACGATATCAAAGGCCTTGGAGCAGAAAGAGTACAAACATGATATTACGTTTAGATGTCACTATGGAAACCGACTGTAAGTTATCTACTAAAATTCCTTAACCGGAAGTAGCACTTTACTAAATGGATTTTTTTTCTTCACTTTTCTGCTATTTTCTCGAAAATGGCTCTTGGAGTAACAACACTATATATTAGGAGCCAAAACTTTTATTTGAAACATTTCTCTGGGGAAATTCATTTCAGGGAGCTTTGTGTGGACGATGGTGTTATGTTTTTCTCTAAAGTGTTAATTTAGTTAATTATACGATTAATTCATGTAAATAATATTAATTAATTCAATATGTTGCCAAAATTTAATGTTCGGAAAAACTCATATGATCGGAAGTGCGTATTTATTGAACGTTTTTTTTGGGGGGGTATTAAATTTGTTATATTAACTATAAATATAGAGACATATGAGTTTTATTTGAAACGTTTTCCGAAAAGAGTCTTGACGCTTTAAGAGTTTTGAAATATGTCCGTTGTCCAGGTTCTGGAGAGTTTCAAATACATATGCTAGATCTGTCTGATCTGCTGGATCTGTCTGATAGTGGTCATAGTAGAATTCGCTTGTGTGGAGAAAGAGAGGGCATCGTTCCAGATCTTCTGCCATTACGAAAGAATGTAAAAAAGCGAAGGTGAAGACATTTTTTAAATGTCGAAATACTCATGAGGAGAAATTTTTGGTTAGGAAATACACTGGTTGGGCTTAAGATATTCCAGAACTGCGTCATTTTAATTCCTGTAATTTTTCGTTTTTAAGAGACTTTGTGTGCATATTGATCAAAGAACAGTTTTGTAAGTAAGGAGAAAGTGAATAAAACCACTGGTATAAAATATAACGAGAGAAATCTCAACCAAACTGAGATTAAATCAGTAAGGAGTACACACTAGATTTTAAAGATTTATTTCTTTGTCCAGTATTCTAGGGTGTATTTGTGGGCGGATATTTGAAAAAGAGAGGAGAATACATATATATATATATATAGAGAGAGAGAGAGAGAGAGAGAGAGTTAGAGTGAGAAAGAAAGATAGAGAGAAATATGGTTTTGAACCCTAACAACCTCTCTAAACACTTCACCCTCTTTGACTTCCGTTACAACTAACAAACTTCGATGCTCCCTTCCCTTTCTGAAAATCCAAAACCTACCCTTCTTATTTACTACCTTAATCCGACCTGGACTGCCCACATACCCCCCTCCCCTACTAAAGCTCCCTTCTATTTCTCCTTTTTCTCCTGCTCTGTATAAGATATTACATTAGCATTTCACAAATTTGCTTTTATTTATTTATTCGAGTGAATTTCTCTCAATAACAATTTTCAATTCCTTTTACACAATTATTATTACGCCTCTTACCTTATTTGTATCTGTAAAATGTTTTACCATTTTAAATATTTTTTTATATTTGAAGTGCTTTGCCCCGTACTGGAAAACCAATTTTCCATTTAAAGGCCTTACTAAAAATAATTTCTATGATTATTTACAACACTAAAGCGCGTTAAATACTCCCACATCCATTCTCTTCAATACAGATTACCCGCGCTTTTATTCAAAAAGAAATCCAAAGTAAGAGGACGTATTGCAATCATGTCAAACTTACGAAATTGAGTTTACATCGGAACTGCATGTATTTGAAAATGTTGTGCAACCGCTCCAAAAGTTTTTCCCCCAAACAAATAGAGATGGTGGAGGTACAAGTATTAACCAATAAACCCGAGCAGATAGGGAAGTGAAGAGAATGCCAAACCCTCATTTATTTGAAATTTAGCGCCTCAAATTCGGAAAACTACCTAAAAATCAATTTTCGCTAAAAATCAATTACAAACCATTCGCTAAAAACATTGTTTTGTTCATAATCAGCGAATCTTAAAATATGTATTTCCAGTGGAGACTCAATTTAAAAGTTTACACGATCGCAATACTTCCTCTTAAAATGAATGAGTGAAAATAATGAAAAAAATTTTTGTATTAATTTCCATATGAATATTATTAAAATTATACAATTAATATTTAAGTTAATCAATAGGTTAATTTCCGTGAATTAATTAAATTTACATGTATAAACTCCCTTCATATAAGTTTATTATTAGTGTAAACTAATTTATATACTAAGCCCCGTAATGCTGATCTACAAAATTAACACCACTGTGACAATCTGAATTTCTCTATTAAAATTTAATTAACTTATTTTAACACGGTTACCAGGCGAGGAAGGGACAGGAAATTCATATTTCAATAACAGGATGTATGATCGCCTCG